>CAJNIZ010045410.1:17439-42376 GCA_905231905.1 Symbiodinium pilosum
GAGGAGGGACTAATGCAGATGACAAAACACCTCCGCCGACGTTTAGCTTTCACATACTCATAAGTACATACACATTTACATATGCAAGCTTTAAACCCTAAACCTTAAGCCCTAAAGGGCTTCAACGTCACGCCCTGAGCCCAAGAAAGCCGGATGCGAGCTCGCAACCGCAAGCCTACTTGAATGTGGTCTATATTATGGGGGTTGTAGGGTTTAGGGTTGAAGGTTTTGGGATCATATAAGGATCAGATAGGGATCATATAGGGGGCAGATAGGGATCAGATATGGATCATGTAGGGAAGATAATAGGGATTATATAGGAATTATACAGGGATCGTATAGGGATTATACAGGGGTCATACAGGACGTTCATCGCCCAAATTGTCTCGCGTGGTATTACGCAGCAGCTGAGGGCCTTGCACCAGTCCCCCAGACTCCAGGCTCCGGAGATTCGGGGTCTGTTGAGCGACATTCTGTGGTTGTGCTGATGGAAAAAATGACCTGCGCTTGCAGTCAAGGCAGACCCGGAGCCCTCAGGCGGGGCAGCAAGGCATGCGAAGCAAGGCAGGGCTACGGCTACGGGAGCTTTTGGCGCAGGGCAGCTTGGACAGGCATCTGTGGGTCGTTGCCCTGTTCTGGGCCACGCTCTCTGGCTGCTTCCCGGTCGCTCGTGCCGTGCAGGCCCAACTCGATTGTGGACTTTCGGGATGCGCTGCTAGAATGGTCAGAAGGCGCTTCCTGCCGATGATGCGGACCGGAAGTTGCTCCACAGCCTCTTGACCTAGCAGTGGCAGCTCAGTTCCCACACCAGCGACCCTGTTTGCGCAGATCTCTCCAAGCCAATGATGCTTTGCCACTTCACATTGTTCCATGGCTTTTTCATTCCAGGTTCGCATTTGGCGCGCAGTGCTGGCACGCGCTAGACAAACCCATTTTGCTGAAAGCACCGTCCGTAGCATCGTCTGCCCGCGCCGCAGACATGTCCATCGGTTGTGCGTCCCATCTCGTACTCGAGTTTTACATTTTGGCGGCCTGCCATTCGTGCACCATCTGATCTCCGAAAGCATGCTGCGTGAGTTGAGTGATCTGCTGAAACAGCCCTGACGTCGGAAGAGACCGAGCTCAGGGATGTCTGGCAGCGTATGTACGGTTGCAAAGAGCATCTTCGAAGTGTCCTGTGCGCGCTGGCAAAGCATCAGCGGCAGAAGTGGGCATCAATTTTCTTGGTCCGCCAGATCGTGCTTGCAGACCCGCTGCTCCTCGACGGCGTTGCGCAAGTCACTGAGACTCCGGGAATCGGAGCTGGTGAGGCGTCTGTTCGTCAACATTCTGTCACTGTGCTGATGAAAATTAGCTTGTTATCTGCTCTTGCCAAACCCAGCACTGGCGATGTAAAATTGCGGCTTGCGTCTTAAGGGGCAGTGTGGTTAAAGACACGGAGTGTAGCCATGGTTTAGCGGAAGAGCAATGTGGTCAAAGTTGTGCATCGGGGTTGCAGCACAGGGCTGTGAGGGGAGTCACGCAAGCCGCCTAGGTTCCTATGTCATGTTACGAGTGTTCTTCAGACAGAATTCAAGCCAAGGACGTGTTTTCACTTCACGTTGTTTCGCCATGTTCCATGTCTTTGCCATCCGAGGCCGCATGTGGTGCGCAGTGCTGGCATGTGCCAGAAATAGCCATTTTTCGGAAAGTACGGCCCCCAGCATCGTGTGCGAGAACCTGGGGTATTTGCTGGTGGGCGTCCGTTCCACCACGGAACGGGTGTGGAATTCTTCCCATATCGTACTTCGATATTATGGTCAGGATGGCCTGCCGCTTGTGGAGCACCTGATTTCCGAAAGCTTGCTGGATCTTTTGGGAGATCTGCTGAAGGAAGCCCTGGCGTCGGAAGACGAACTGAGAGGGGTAGGCACTCGCCAGAATTCACTTTGCTGAAAGAACGGCCCGCAGCATCGTTTGGAATAACCTTGAGTACTTGTTGGAGGGCATCCGTCGTTGCCCAAAACCGTAAACCCTAAACTCAGATTAGCATGGCCCCTGCGCAAGGATGACACGCGCAAATCCAGAAGTGTAGTCTTGGCCTCCCAGCATACAAATTACCAGGAGGCTCAGCGGATTTCGTAGGGAGGCGCTCAAGAAGGTATAGGCAGGCTAACCTCAACTAGGGGGCACGTAACCCCGAGTCCCTGAGCCTCACGCGTGCAGCCACCGTAACTGCGTAGTTATACTTAGCTTGGACGTAAGTAGCATACTGTCTCTCAAGGATTAACTATGGCAACCCTACACCCTTAGCTGTGTGACCACTAGTTAGTTCTGAAACATCTCATTGCTCGCAGCGGCCCTCAAACTAAACCCTGATCCCCAGACCCCTACACATGTGTATATAAACATATCACGTTCAAACGCGTGTCAATGTAGATGGTCTGTATGAACCTCTATAAATGCTCCGTCCCAATCTCAGTTCTTCAAAATAGTCGCGCGAAGTCGGCGTGATTTTCCGCGGCTGGAAAAAACGGCTGACGGTGAGCCCCTGGCAAAATGAGAGTAACAGAAACGCCTAGTTTGGAAACGCTAATTTTTTCATCTTAGCCTAACAGCTCTAAGCAGCCTCACAACCGAAGTTGAGTATCCTGTCTGATATTGGGTAGGGTTACATCCTCCTTTCTCAGTACGGTATTTTAGGAGAGGAATGTATCTTTACTGGGTACAACCCGCAAAAATCAAAATAACATGCTACCCCGATGGACTCGTGATATATACCCTTGCGATCCCCTATAAACCCTTAACCTTAATCGCCTCGACTCGACTGATTCCGATACATCCCTGGCTCCGGAGACAAAACATGGGGTTCGAAGTAGACAAAAACCCCAAGAAGGGAACTTATCATGTCTTGGGGAGCCATTTGCAAGAAGGATTTTGTTTCGATAAGTCCGTTGCTCCGCAAGGCCACGCCAGACCTGCACAGCGACTGGAACAAAAGCTTCTGTACGGACTCCTACAAATGCAAGGTGTTCATAGGTGTTCGAGTGTGTCTAGCCGGACAGGAGCTCACGTGTGGGCTGAGTGGGGAATCTAACCCCTTTGAAGCGCAGAATTTTGACTGGATCTGCCCTCCGTGAAGCTGCAGGTAGGGTACGGTATGTATGATACGCGTACTTTCGACTTACAGTGAGCTAGACCGCAACTACATGCGACGTGCCTCAGGATGGCTGCTTAAAGTGCTTTCACGGTGGGATGGGATCGGGTCCATGTCTGCTAAGCTCCACCCGCTGGACTCAGGGTAGACTTTGCAGTTTGCAGCGGAAGAAAGACTTTGCAATGTAACTCTTGTCAGCCTCGTATCACCACACAGCCTTGCGATGCCGCGGTCCCAGTTTTACAGGTCATTGTTCCCTTCACTTCTCTCAAGTTAAATTTGTGCACGGCTGTAAATATGACTTCAGCGAGCTTGCACGCTCAGCCAGGCAGATGTGCTTCGGGGCTTTGGGGAGTTGAGACGATGCGGCCATTGAAGTGCTGGTGATAGCTCAGTGTAGTTCCAGGCTCCAGGTGCTGTCAGACGTAGTGTGACATGGAGCGCACAGACGCCTGGTGTGAGGCGACACTGTCGCAATGAGGGTGTCATGTAGTCGCCCTAGCCGTGGAACTCGACTTGTAGCAGCGTGTCCTGCTGAGCACAGCCGAGCAAGGCAATCTCAATCCTCAAAACCCTGTTACTAGGTTCCCTGCAAGTATACACCACGATAGGAGTCCTATCCCCGTTTATACCTTATTTGCTAAGTCCGTTGATCCTTCAAGTACCCTAATCCCCAAACCCTAGAGCCTAAATCTCCTAAACCCCTTCGAAGAGATTCTAGGCTTCTTGTCAACGAGGGCAGAGAGCGTATCCATTGGTGAGTGTTTTTGGGAAATCAGGTTTGGGGTTTAGGGTTCAGGGTCTAGGGTACCTGAACCTAAAAGCATTTAAAATAATGGCCATTATGGCTGTTATTGTGAGGTCACGGTCATTGTTTTACATACTCTGGTTTCGGTACTGAGCCGCATTATGCTGATAGGTAAGGTGTCATAATGGATATTCGGTGGACGTGTTGGACTTTGTTGCGAGAAGCATCTAGCGCCGTGCAAGGGCCGTTGTACATAGACACATAAAGCTAGCACGCGGGACCAGCAGCATTTGACGATAGACAATTTAAAGCCTCGAGCCTGAGGTACCTCAAACCTAGGAAGGCAGGTCCTTCTTAGCCACATCACCAGACATGACCGTCTGTTTGCTACCACGGAAACAGTTGATTGCTTGAATATATGCTCTGTAGGGCGCGGAATACGAACAAGCACACGTAAAATTGAAGAAGTATACATATGTACATATCTCATTTGTTATGATATGTGGAGTGGTTTTGGAGTGCGGTTGGATACGGGAAGCAAACCAGAACCATCAGCTGCGTTCTTGTCATACTTTACTGGGTTGCTGTTAAGGAACTTAAGCTAAGTTACTATATTGAGGAAACCCTATTATTTACTCTATATACCCATTATGGTGACTTAACTTAAGTTCCTTAACAGCAACCCAGTTTAGTGTCAGTCAAGGTGAAGGTCTTTATTCCCTGATCCCAGGATGAAAATCTGCCCACTCCCTGATGACTGTTGAAAATTCCATTCCTGCCGTAGTGTCCATTCAAGCGGCTCCATTTATCCTATTCCGGGCTAGTTTTTTCCATGATTCTCGAAGGGTTTCCTTAAATGAAAAGACCAATTCACGCAAGCTCCGTAGGGGGTAGCTCAGGAAGCAATATTCGAGCCTTTACGTACTTTCTAATGAATTTTATCAAGCAAATCAGCCTTCAAATTAAATTCATTTCCAGAGCAGCCAAGTAAGCGAGTCTCCCTAAATCTTAAGCTTGCCATGGTGAGCTCCTGAATCTAAGTAAGCCTTAAACGAAAAGCTACTCTAATTCGTTTGTAAATTTGTAAACTTTGTAAACCAATCAAAAGCCATTTAAACTCAAGTAAGAACCCATTAGCCGTCCGGCTATTATTTCCTAGGTGTTGGGGAAAATGTGCTTTAAATATAGGTGGTTTCCAAAAAGCATCTGCCTTTAAAGTAGTCTTTGACACCAAATTTGGCGAACATTATTTTCTTCAAATCTAGGAACTTGTATTAATTAAGAGCACGGATTAGCCCAAATCAGGTACCCTGTATGGATTTGAGGGACCAAAGTGGGTGGTATGAACCCAAAATCTCAAAACCCCGCATCCTTTCAAAGGGCCCTTGTGCAATTACTTTGAATCCCTTTAAAGGGACCTTATAATTGCATAGACATAAACCTAAGCCCTTATCCCTTTCAGGGTGCTCTTGTGTGCTTTTGCGGCTTGCGTAGGAGATGCAGGTGCAGCACTTAATCCTGCCACTCAAAGCAGGGTGGGGTTGTCGCAAAAGGGGAGGACCCTATGGGGCTGCCTGGAGTAGTGTCAAATTAGAGGAGCGCACCCTTCGCAATCTGGCACTGAGCACCAAAAAGGGCCCACAAAGGCTCTTTGAATGGGACCGGTATGGGCTTCATGTTAGTTTGGGCGAGTGTAGTTCATTTCCATGTGATTCATCGTCTTATCTATTGTCAGGTTTCTTCTGATGACTATTATCACACCTCTGATGGCCACTGTTGACACAAAATCCTGCAGGATTCCGGTACACTAGAATGTGATATCACTCCCGAAGCACGAGGCGCTCTCGCGATTTAGGGTCTAGGGGTTCAGGTTCGTGCTGGATTTGTAGTATCCACTGTATGATTCTCACTTTGTTTTCTACATGAAGGCAGGACAGCTTTTTCCAGCGAAGCACTTGGGGCTCTTTAACGTCTAGACCTAGGTTCTTTGGAAATTCCCTAAGCAATCCCTACATAATCCTTTTGGGATACCAGCAGACCTAGAATCGTGCGTATTCACATACCGGGGGGTGGTATGCCGGGATGGTAAGGGGAATTCAGTTAAGAAGGTTTACCAGGGAGAGCCACAGCTCCGTGATTTCTGAACCACTGTTCCCTCTGCGTGCGTCAGCTTTATTATGAGGGTCCTGGTATGCACGAGGAACCCTAAACCTATATAACCCCTATATAACCCCTATACCCTAGAAAGCCTCGAGGGTCTCCCCTGCTGTTTACAGCATGAGGGGTTGAGGTTGAATCGCTGGAATCGCAAGACGCTTCCAGTGTCAGGGTCGCGCTGGAAGTTTGGCGCGGCTACTGTCAAAATCACTCTTGAAGAGAGCGGGAGCGAGATTGGCAAAAAATCGTCGCAGATTGGCTTGAGGACCAGGAGACAATGTGCTGAAATTTTTGACAGCACGGAATGCAATACATGCCGGGACAGCTTGCTTCAGTTGGCTCAGACAACACGACGTCACAGGCGTAAATTTCAGTTGCAGCGCAAAGTAGGCCAGGAGATTCAAACAAACAGCCTAGGTTCCTAGGTCGTGTTGCAAGTGTACTGTACCCTGCACACCTTTGCCCGAAACGGTCTTGCAATGCCTGTGCCTAACTTCACCACAGAAGAAGCTGCAGTGCCTCTTAAACAACAGCAACAAGGCTTCAGAATTTTCTATGACCCTTGCTTGCGTTAGAGCTAGAGGGTGATCCGCCGATCCGCTGCTTGCTTCCTGTGCTGGGCTCTTGCTCAGCCATGGCAGCCGCGATGAAGCAGTCGGCCGAGAGGTTCCTTTGCCTGATTGGTGGCTGCTTCTAGAGGATATTGAAGGATTCTTCCCCGCAAGATTGCCATAGTTGATCAGAATTGGCTGCAGATGTTCTTGGGCACTTTGCGTTTCATCTGGCTGCTTCCCAACACGGCGAGTCAACCAGGCTGGACTGGATGTACGAGCAAAGCGCTGCATCCGTCAAGCCTGATGAAGACTCCCTGATGAACATGCCCATCAGTGCCCAGAAGGACATTCACACATAATTCGTCTGCTGTAAACATGCGCTACGAATGCACAGATTTCTGTACCGCTGACGGTTTTGGCTGCCATGGGGTATCCCCGCACAAAGCTGCAGTGATCCTTTAATCATACGCTTCGTGTCACATGCAGGACAAAGACATTGAGGATGTCAAGAATCTGCAGTGCCTTGGCAGCCACTGCTTCCACAGTGTTGCGGACTTGGTAGTTAAACAACGGGTATGTAGCCGCAGGTATTGCTAAAAAGCAATTTCAGAAAATCACTTCGCCTCCTCGTGACAGGAGTGCCACAGCGGGGTCTCTGTTCCTGGGCAGCGCGACTAAGACAACCGAGGCGGGCGACTAGCTTGGGTTGCTGTTAAGGAACTTAATTTAAGTTACTGTATTGGGGAAACGCTATTATTTACTATATATACCCATTATGGTAACCCTAAATCCTAAATCCTAAACTTAAACCCATTATGGTAACTTACTTTAAGTTCCTCAACAGCAACCCCTAGCTGGACGCTCGGGGAGTCGCCCCTCCAAGATCCTGCAAGACCTGCCCTCCTGGAGCTCCAAAACTTTGCCAAAACCTGGGTTGCTGTTAAGTTACCATAATGGGTTTAGGGTTTAGGGTTTAGGGTTACCATAATGGGTATATATATATATAGTAAATAATAGCGTTTCCCGAATATAGTAACTTAATTTAAGTTCCTTAACAGCAACCCAGACTTGCCAAAAAACTCGCACAGAGGTTTAGTTAGGTACCACCTGTCCAAAGGCATCGTTTACACCTGGGTGGGTAGGGTCCTGGGATATTTTTTTTTACATTTTCCCAAATGGCAGTAATGGGGGACCCTACATACGAATGTTTTTTTTAAGGGGCTTAGGGGCCAACCTAAGCAACTTATCTGTCAAGCTATTTGAGCGACGGACTAAAATTCCATCTCTTTAAACATGTGTAACGTCTCTCAGAATCCTGGAAATCATGCGTTCAGTCTGTGAAACGAGAGGGTCCCCCGCCAAATAACCAGAATTCTTGTGTGTGAACGCAAATTTGTTGAGAAACGAGATTCAAGGCCCGACTCAAGTGTTGTAAAACGAGATAGTAGTAGATTTAGCCAATTGGTCGCAAGCCTAGTATAGAACAAGATGGTCCCCCCCAAATGCTCCTGAGCACGCGAAACCAGATGGAACGAGATTCTTTTGACCATAGGCCAGACAAGAAGTTTTGTCCGCTGCTCATTTGGCAGGACATGGTCCGAAAGCTTCGAGAAGATCCACTGTTCCAGATCCGGCGGCAAGAGCACGCCGCTAGAGAGAGTATGCCTGCCACCAAGCGTACTTGACATGGGTGACATCACGGAAAGATGCCTGCCCCCAAGGATGGCGAACCCGCTCATCATGGCAAAGATCCAAAAGAAGCAGGAGAAGGAAATGAAGATTCTGGGTTGCTGTTAAGGAACTTAAATCAAGTTACCATAATGGGTATATATAGTAATTCATATGGTTTCCCCAATGTAGTCCCAGGATTCGCAGATTGGTTGGCAGCGTGCTGCCGCACCTTTCCGCTGGACGTCTTTTCTTCACTTTCGCTATCCGCTCTCACTCGGGAAGAGATCACTAAGGAAGGTTGCCAAAAAAGAAAAAAAGGCCGCCAAGAAGGAAGAGAAGGCCCCAATGGAGCCTTCTGACCAAGCGGTAGCCAGTATCAGTATGCCATACCTTATGGAAGGCATCATGCTTGTAGCGAGCTGCATGCCCTCCAGTCTGTAGCCTTGTTCAGCCGACATTATCATTGTCAAGTTCAGCAGGCCTTGAAAAAAGCGGCCAAAGCTGTGCCTCAACTTGTATTAGGAAATCGAGAGGCGCTCTGCTTCGTTCTTGAGTTCCTTGCCTGTTTAAGCTGAGGCCAAGAAGGCGAAAGAGTCCAGCGACTCCGAGCCGGAACCTCCTCAGGCAGCTGATCAGAAAAATCAGCACGCATTTGGCAGGGTGCAAGCCTTCTCTATAGGCCCTGGAAGTCTTAGGCACAACAGAAGCGGCCGCGACAAGAGGAGAAGGAAGAGTCCGGGTCTCAGCCTGCGTTCCACGAGACTGCCATGGGCAAGCTTGGCGCATGGCGGCACCAAGCAGGCTTGACCTGGCTGCCCTTGGACCCAGCAGTGTCGTGGTCAGCAAGCGCATGGAGCACGCAGGGAGCCAAGTTTCACTAAGAGCGGAGCGCACGCAACACTGTTGCATACTCTTGCACCGCTTTCAGGAGCAGCGAGTGCAGAAGCAGAAAGAAGCCGCGCTGGCAAGTCGCGGCTTGGGCAGGCGCAATCAGTACCCACTGGCTTTGTAACTACGAATTACCTTAGAAGCCTTTGGCGAGGCGGCTCACAGAAGAAGAGAAGGAGCGCCGCGTGGAGCAGATGAGGGTCCGGGACTGCAATGATGTGCTCGCAGATCCTCGCAACCATCCCTTACTTCTTCACATGGGTAGGTGGATGCGAAAAAGCATGAGAAGCAGCTCCGGCATGCTTTGGCATTGGCCATGCGGTCGGCTCTTCTGCGAAGTCGCGTGTTGCCATGCGGTATCGCCCCGAGGAGGCACCGTGCAAGCTAATGTCAGGATGAAGGACCAGCGCATTGCCACCGCTGAAGAGCGAGAGAAGCAAATTGAGGACGGCAGCCGTGCAGACATGCCAGCAGTAAACTGGGCAGGCAACCCCCCCCACCCCCCTATTGTTAAATACTGGCAATACATTATGATATACATATATATATATATATGTATCTGTATAAGTATATATGTATACACCGCAATGGGGAGTATTTGATATTAGGGGGGTGGGGCACTTTCGAGTTGTGAGCCCTGGGCTTAGAAGTCCAAATCCTGGCCCAAGGAGCTGGAAGCCAAGATGCGGGAGAAGTCTGACCAGTGGCTTGACAGCACAGTTCCTCTAACTGTAGTAGAATACACTGCTTGTACATTGAATTATTAGGCGTGGAGTTGAAACGTGTATGGGTGTACATGATCATCATGAAATTCCCTGATCTTCTCAGGAAATATTTCCGAGATTTGCGGAAGGATGCCTACGCTGGTGATGCAGAGGCGCCTTTCCGACTTGAAGCTCTTGCGGTGGCGTTCGTCTTGGCAAACTAGGTGCCCTGGGATCATCACGTGATGAATCTCCGCTCTGACTATTCCTCTTGGTTACGGGGTCCCAACTTCTGAAAAAATGGGAATAGCGATGTCCTGCCGCAACACTCTCAAAGACATTGATTTTTCTCATACGCGTGAGAACTGCCCCTGTCACAGACGACAATGGCGGACCGCCTGAAGAACCAACGGCATCGAAGACAGAAGCCCTTGGCAAGCATTTATCCGCCTGACTCTGGAATACTGCGTGGATGTGCGCTTTTGCCTTCATGTCATGCGGCCTCTAGTGGGTGACAGGGATTCACTCATTATCCTGTACTGTACATGGTAGCTTCCCAAAAAAGGGGGACCCCAATGTAGACCCAAATATACTATAGTCATTTTTAGAGGGACCCTCAAAAAGGCACTAAGGTACTCCTAATTTTGGGGAAACCCCCACTTATTCAAGCTGCAATGGCACAGACTTGCGGTCTATTGGCTAAGGCACCTCAATGCCAGGGGCTCAGACACAGATTCGATGGGCATTGCTGATGTTGCAATGCCCACTGATTTTGCCCGAAGGGCTTAGACATGCTTGGACAATTTCTTAGCTCTTACAATGGTAATACTGGCAATAATAAAAAATTGAGATATCAGTAATTCTAGAAATAGTCTAGTCATAGGAATACTTGTAACAGTAGTAACAATAGTAATAGTCATAGGAAGAGGAATAATAGGTTCTTGGGCATCAGTCTGCTTGCAAGTCAGCCGAGGACCCGCTTGAGAGAGACTGAGCCACTTCTGCCTCAAGATGGCTGCTCAGCTTTACCCGCGTCAAGAAGGAAAGATGAGCTTCCCGCAGCCACTTCTTGGGATATTGAATTCCTACAGTCGCCCTTAAGTAGATGGAATATGGCTTTGGGTATGTCATAATAAGATTCCCATATACACCACATGCTATCTACTTAAGACGGACTATAATCCGTATTCATTCCTGCCCAAGGTGATTGTGGAAGAACCTCGCCCTTCCTTCACTTGTCGCCGCCGTGTGCGCTGCACGAGCAAAAGATGGGCCTCAGTCCGCAGCATTTGAACTGGAGTCTAAACTCCTCAAAGGAGTATATACATACATATATATATATAACATAAGGGATTTTATGGGGGTGTGTTCCCACTTCAATCATTTAGAAACAGGCAGGGTCCTCAGCATCGCCTGCAGCGGCAGTGCGGCTTGGTCAGAGAGCTTGCCGCCGTAACCTGTGCAGAACATGAACACGCTGCTGTCCCGTCTCCCGAATGCAGGCTGCAAGATGCTGGCCTCACACACTACCAGAGTCTGTGTGTCCCGAAGGAGAACGTCACAAGCAAGAGGAAGATTCAGAGTTGTGGATGAGAGGTTAGATGAAGAAAAACGAGAACACGTCAAGAAGCGCAGCGAGACAGTGAGAGACAGATAACAGGAGGAGATACCGAAGGCCCTCTTAGCTAGAGCCTTGAGCTTGGGTAAGGGCCTTTCATGGGTTCACGTCGATCTTGTTTCTCACTCCTCCGCAGGCATCTCGCGCCTTCGAAGGGCTCAAGAGGCCTCTGTTAGGGTGAAAGAAGTTTTGGGAAAAATGGTTACAGCGCAGTCACACACTCACTGATATACAGACATGTGGGACTGCACACAGAAGCTGACAGGTGCACTCAGTGCAGCGACAGCATGTCATTGTCACAGTCTCCATCTCATTTTCCATTTCCTTTCCCATCTGATTATCTATTCTTGGTTATCTAGATTTATTGTAGCCTTTGTCTAGTCCCTATACAACCCCTATATGGCCCATATGTGATCCCCAAATCAGTGTTTGCATGTGCTTGCCAATTGGGGCTGTTTTACGCGATCCTGTTGGCTGCACGATGCGTGACGCTCGTCGCGCTCGAAGTTTGGCACGGCTAGCGCATTTGCGAAAATGGAGAATCACATGCTTCTGGACTAGGAAATGACATGGGAACTAGGGTCACATATGGGCAGGATTGTGACGTCCAAATTACTCTTTCAGAGAGCGGTTTGGAAGACACCTGGGCATAAGCTTGTCGCATGTCCATTTGGGGACTTTGACCAGCCCGCAGTAGCAGCTACCTCGAGCAATCGTGGCCAAACAGTTGCTTTCCGCAAGGGGAGCTTTTGGCAGTCATGGAAATCAGTTAAGCCTGAGGTGCTCCGTTCATCACACAAACCTGTAAGCAAGGAAACTTTGGTTCGGTGTGGCTCAAAGCCTAGCTAGGCTCACGCTCAGGGCCTGTGGCTTTATTGTGCCGCCCTTGCCCCTTGGAGCTCAACTATGTGGCAGAAGGAGTTGCACATCTATCACCCATTTGATCATATTTGATCATCATTTTGGAAAGAAGGAAGGAGCAGTCAAGCTCCTCTCAATCTGGCAACGCGAAGTCATGTGATGTTACTTGTTTCCCTGGTCTTTTATTATCTTCTATTATGGACCCTTGATTTGACCTCTACGGCTTTTAAGGCTTTTTCTTTGTACGGTACGTACTGGTATATAAGGGCCTTAAATCCTAAACCTTAAAAAGTGGTTTCCATTTTCCGTTATCCCTATACTCCCCAATATACCCCAATGTAGATTACTATACTATAACAGACTATCATATAGTATATTATAGTATATTATAATATACTATAATATACTATATCTATCATATAGTATATTGTAGTATATTATAATATACTATAATATACTATATTATCATATGTTCTAGGCTCTTGTGTAGACGAGGTCCAGATGGCGAGCGGCTCCGAGCCGGCGGCGGCGGAAGCAAAGGCAGCCCGTAATGCAAACATCCTTCCCAGCAGAAGTGAGTAGTATTTTCTTTGGGGATACTATGGTACCCATTATAGAGTAAGATTCTATCCTGCTTTTGGGGTAGTTGTCTTGAGGTCTATATCGGGATTTATGGAAACTACCAAGTCAATTCGCAAGTGCTAGACCATTGTTTCTAGCTGCCACCATGTGCCGTGAAGCCTAAACCTTAAACCCTAAACCCCAAACCCCAGACGCAGGGGTGTTAAAAAACCCCCCAAACCCCAAACTCTGAACCCTAAACTCCAAACCCTAAACCCCAAACCGCAGGAGGAGGATGGCCAAGGAGCTCCGGCTCCCAAGCATGAGCTGCAGCATCGATGGCCAGCCTTCGGCGCGCTTAAGTGGGTTGTTCTAGAGATTAGGGCTTAGGGTTTGGAGTGTAGGTTTGTAGGGTTTAGGTTTTAG
This sequence comes from Symbiodinium pilosum, assembly GCA_905231905.1. Lineage (NCBI taxonomy): Eukaryota > Dinophyceae > Suessiales > Symbiodiniaceae > Symbiodinium > Symbiodinium pilosum. The sequence continues at coordinate 30,764 of CAJNIZ010045410.1, forward strand.
GGTTTAGAGTTTAGGGTCTAGGGTTTAGGTTTTTGGTTGTAGATTATATTACATCACCTAATATTGGGCGTACCAAAATGCGACCTTAATTTTGAGAATTACCCAAGTGTGGTCCACCTGGAGCCTTCGTGCCGTGTTGAGAGACGTCGTTCTTGTTTCTACCACTTGTGCATCAGCTTGCCATGGAAGGCAGCAAGCGTAGTAGTAATAATGGTAATCATAATTATTCAAGCCCGTCACAACAGCCATAATGGTAATGACCATAAGAATTTCAAGATTAAAATCATACTAGTGATAGAGTGATGATATGATAAACTAAATTGGATTGCTATAAAGATAATGAGTAATAGCAGTAGTCATGGTAATCATAATCATAGTCAAGCCAGTGTAATAGTCAAGGCAGTAATAGCAAAACATCAATAGTAACAACAGTAACAGTAATAACAGCAATCGTAGGTGATAATGATTGACAGGTGCCTCTGGGTGCATCAGCGGCCAGGAGCGCAAAAGGCCCTGGGCTACATCTCCGGGTTTTAAGCTGGGTTCCAGCTTTGTTGTTGTAAGGGGGCGGGGCTCCCATAATTAGGGTTATTTGGGGGTCCCCATAATAAGGGTTATAGTACTTTGGCGTTTAGGGTTCCAGCTTTGTTGTTGGGTTTAGGGTTCAGGGTTATGGGGGGGTTCCCAAAATTAGGCTTACCATTTTAGGGGGTGCCCACAATAAGGACTACAGTATTTTCGGGTTTATATTGGGGCACAATTTTGGGAAACTACCAAGTTCAGGTTCCAGGGGCGCGGGAGTTCCAGAAAAACATGCATCAACTTACCTGTCCTTTGCTTGGCCCTAAGCACTAAATCCTAAATCCTAAACCTGAATTTTAAATCCAAAGCCCTAAATCCAAAGCCCTAAACCCTAAACCCGTAATCCCAAACCCGAAGCCCTAAATCCTAAACCCTAAGCCCGGTCTGCCATCCAGGGCCAAGCATGGAACGAAAGCCAGCGGGAAGTCCACTCCTTCGCGACTGTCGAGGACGAAAGCGTACCCCAGGGAGCTAAGGGTTTGGGGTTGAGGGTTTAGGGTTTAGGGCTGCTGACTTGTGAGACTCAGTAAAGCAACTAGCAGTGGGCACCTGATGGATGCCATGCACTGTAGTGACATGAGTGCGAACATTGTGCAATCCTTGCAGGACTTCTGGTGCATGTTTCACTTTTCCTACCCGCCGTCCAAGCTAGAGAACGTGGATTACTCGCTCTTCAAGCAAGGCTGGGTTGGAGCTATCATAATTTACTATAACTTATTAGAATTTATCACATTTTACTGTAGTTTATTATAACCTATATTATAGTTTACTATGACATATTATAATTTACTACAATATACCTCTTTTTGCCAGCGCTTTGCGCCCAGCACATGGAGACAGCATGAGACCAAGAGCCAAGTGCCCCTGCAGAGGCACCAAATGTGTGCAAGGGCTCCACAGATAAGGGAACATGTAGGGTTCAGGATTTCGGGTTTAGGGTTTCGGGTTTAGGATTTCAGTATGTCCTGCTTCGCCTGCTTTGCGCAACAAGCTCCCTTGCCCGTCAAATAGCAGGTGTCGCGCCCGCCTGGGAGGCACGTGCATGTAGGGCCTTCATTATAGAAATGTGATTTCGCTCGAAGTGATGATGCTGAGCATGCTTCTTTCTCCAGCCAGCTAGGTGCATTCGCTGTTGATGTCTGAGTGGTCTATTCCTCGCGTTTGAGGTGTTCCGCGCTTTTGGGTTTACAATGGTGGAAGTAACGAGCTCTATCAACAAGCCTACACAATCCGAGTTTCCGTTTGAAATGTCATGTTCTGTTCCATTGATTTCGGGGTCACCGTTCAGGATGAACAAAAACCTTTAGTTCAATCCCAACCCTTAAGTGCTAAACCCTATGTAACCCCAATATACCTTATATAAACCCTATATAAAACTAATATAAGCCCTATATAAACCCTATATACAACTAACATTAACCCCATATAAAACTAATATAAACCCTATATAAACCCTATATACAACTAATATAAGCCCTATATAAACCTAATCTAAGACCCTACATAAACCTAATCTACACCCTATAAGCCTTAGTGTCAGGATGCCGCCTTCAAGAATGGAGGCCGATGGGTCATCAAGTTGGAGAAAGTGAAGGCCAGGTGTTGGGTTTCGAAGTAATAAGGTTTAGGGGTTTAGGGTCTGGGGTTCAGGGAGATATAGGGGTTCTATAGGGGTTGTATTGGGGTAATGGAAAATAAAATGGAAACTACTATATTATAGGGTTTACGGTTTGGGGGTTAGGGTTTTTAGGGTTTTTAGGGCTTTTGGGGTTGGGGCGAGGAAAGGCGGCTGCTTAGGGTTATCTCGGGTTCATGTAAGGGTTATACAGGGTTTATATAGGGTTTTTGTTAGGGTTATATAGGGTTTGTGTAGGGTTTATGTTAGGGTTATATAGGGTTTATGTAGGGTTTGTATTAGGGTTTATATAGGGGTTTCACAGGGTTTATAAAGGGTTTATGTTAGGGTTCATATAGGGTTTATGTAGGGTTTATATTAGGGTTTATATAGGGTTTATGTAGGGTTCATATGAGGGTTACAAAGGGTTTATAAGAGTTGCCGGACTACTTTGATAAACGGAGTTGCCGGACTTGTTTGATAAACAGTGTATTCTGGTATTGTACTTGTGTCTAATGAGTATAGAGTTTTTGCTTGCTTTACAATTAGGCTCTTTGAATCGCGAAGGCTTAATCAGGAAGAGCTGTCTGCGAGCCTGACAGAACTGTTTCACCCGAGCTTAGTTTATATAACCCCTATATAACGCAATATTATAGTAGTTTCCATTTTATTTTCCATTTTCCCTATATATCACCCCAAATCCCAAACCCTAAACCCTATAATATCGTAATTTCCATTTTATTGCTCCATTATCCCTATACTACCCCTATGGTCTGATGCAACACTCAATTATGATGCTGCTGAGGGCTAGCAGCCATTGTGTCACTTACCGGAAGCCCTAAACCCAAAAGCCTAAACAACAAAAGAAAAACATAAATCTAAATCCTAAACCCTATGATATTGTAGTTTCCATTTTATTTTCCATTACCCCCATTATTACCCCTAAACCCAACACCCCAGGCCCAGAGCCTCGACGACCTGTGGCTGTCGCTTAGCCTTGCCCTCATCGGCGAGGTGCGGCCTTTGCAGAGGGATGTATAGGGATATATGGGGACTACATAAGGATCCAAGGACCCGAATAATAGAGTTTTAGGTCCCAAGTACCATTCATATTATAGTATTTGGGTATTTCCTTGCCTTGCAGATCCGTTTTGCTCGAGTACGTAGCAGTTTCCAGAAATAGGGGGACCGCGATGTAGACCCCCAAATGCTATCAGTGGAACCCCCAACATATTTGCACATTCGGATTCGCAGCTTGAAGTCGGGTATGGGCGAGGCTTTCCTCGAGAATGGCGGCGACTTAGTCTGCGGCGCCATTGTCTCTGTCCGGAGCGCGGGTGATTCGCCATGCATAAGATGCAAACTCGACAACAGCCCGCATCCGCTGAAAGCTGCGTGCGTTTCCGATGATAGCCATACTTGGCAGGAGCCGCGCCAGCAAGATTGCCCTGTGGCTTTCTGCGGCGAAGGCTGGGTCAGATCATCAGTGCATGAGTCAGCGGTGTCTCTGCAGGACGAAAAGAAAGTTATGGCACTCGGGCGCCACTATAGAGAAGCTTGGACCTCAGGGGCGGTCCTCTGGGCCCATACTCTGGGCCCATGGTTTCAACCTTACCCTAACCCCAAACCCAATGATGAAGGTGCTTGAAGCCATACTTTTCTGCCACCAAGCCAAAATTATGCTGCCACCGAAAACTCCGGGATGGCTCCCAGAAATGATCCTTGTAGACTGTATATTGGGTTTAGGGTTTAGGTGGTTATATAGGGGCTTGTATATATATATATACACATACTCCAATAATGGAGAATCAACTGGACAAGAAAATGGAAAATTCAATGGAAACTGGGATTGTAGGCTTTATAGGTGTTATATATTGGGGTGATCCTTGTAGAATGTACATACAATAGGGGTTATATACGGGTTATGTAGGGACAATGGGAAAGAAAGTGGAAACTGCTATAATGGGGTCATATAGGGTCTAAGGGTTGATCCCTGTAGACTGTAGATGCCCTTCCACTTCCCCCTCAAAAATTTGGGATTTTATATGTAGGGGTTATATGGGGATTAGATAGGAGTTATATGGGGATTATATTGGGGTTATATAGGGATAGTGGAAAAGAAAATGGAAACTACTATAGTATATAGGAATTCCAAGCGGTGATAAGCCACTTCAAAGAGTGTGAGGTGTTGGCACAGACGCCCGGCTTGCAAGAGCTCTCAACAAAGGCTCGCGCGGTTTAGGGTTTAGGGTTTAGGGTAATCCCTGTTTGACCTGTTTGGCTACTTTCAGGCACTCAGGCGTCAGGCTCACATACCCAATTTTGTTTGCAAGGCACTCCATAACATCGCCTCAGCTGCGCTTTCCAGGTAGTTCCGCAACTCCTTGCCACCCATCCGCCCAATCCTTTCCATCAAAAGAGGCTGAATTTCATAGAGGCCGCTTAGAATTCCAACATACTATAGCAGTTTCTCCATTTTCTTTTCCATTATCCCAATATAACCCCAATAAAACCTAATAACCCCCATAAAACCTTATAAGCCCAAAATAGCGCTTTGGGAGGAGCTCACCTTCGAGGATTTTCGGAAGCAGGCAGTCACGTTCGTTCTCACCAAGCCGAACAGCGGAGGTGAACAGGTGGGGGTGTTTTGGGTTTAGGGTTTGGGGTTTAGAGTTTAGGGTTTAGGGTTTTGGGTTTAGAGTTTAGGGTTTAGAGACTAGGGTTTAGGGTTCAGGGTTTAGAGTTTAGGGTTTAGGGTTTAGAGTTTAGAGTTTAGAGGCTAGGGTTTAGGGTTCAGGGTTTAGAGTTTAGGGTTTAGGGTTTAGGGTTTAGGGTTCAGGGTTTAGGGTTTAGGGTGTTGCTTGCTTTTCTGGGTTGCTGTTAAGCAACATGGACAATGGCAAAGAAAGTGGAAAGTATAGGGGTTATAGGGGTTATATAGGGGTTATATAAGGATAACACCTTTTTGTTGGCGCTGCCCCTAGAGTTTCCATGGTTCTCTTAAACAGGGATTCAAGGGCTTAGGAATAATAGTAGTCATAGTAATAATCATATTAGTAACAATAGCAATAATAACAACAATAACAATAATCGCAATAATCGTAACAACAGCACTAATAGTAGCAATAATAGGTAAGTATAGTAATACTGAAATTAGTACTTTTTGCCAGGCTGGCGCCTTTCAGTGATCAGATCCCTGAGTGTGATCTGAGTGTCGCAAAAAAGTTGGTAGCTTCTCAATTGTGCATGCGGGTGCTGCCGCAAGACTGTGTGAGCTATAGTCTAAATTCCTTGAAGGGGGGTTATAGGGAGTATTATAGGGGTTATTAAGGGAGCTTCGGCCATGGCTCATGTGCGCTTTTGAAGAAATTGCCATCCTATGCTGTCTTCCTTCAGTCGTTTGCATGTTGCTCATGTGGGGTTATTGTTGGATACAGCTCAACCAGTACCACACCACTCATATTCACACGACGCAGTTAGAATCATCGCTTGAATTGCATGCATGTCATGAGTGGAGTATTGTAGCTTTGCCGCCTAGAAAGGTTCTGTGCCAGCCTGCATTTTGAAACACGCTTCCTCATTTGGAAGCTTCGGCAAGCTCTAGCTGAGAATGCAATCCAAACGGAATGTCGCGTCTGGCGTGCTGCCTTGCAATCCGGCTGGCCACTGCCGGGACCGCGAGAAGTGCTGGCAACTGGCCATATGATATATAGTCTGAAGTCCTTAAAGGGGTTATGTAGGGCATTATATAGGGCGGCGATTAAGGGGGATACTAGGAGTTTTGACTATGGCTCATGGGTTTTCTGTGTAGTTTGGAAGGAGCCAAAATTTTCAGCTGATGCGCCAGCGTGTGCATGTTCTGATCCTCGTGTGTGAGAAGGATCTACCGCCACGAGTTGGTGGATGGAGAAGTGAGGGAGGCTTGTCCCCTTCTTTTGCCGCTAGGTACCTTTAAGTACGTTGTGACGCTATGCCTTCACAAGCATCAGAAAAACCTGTGTTGTAACAGGTGTCATGCGAGTCGCTGGATGACTGCTACGAAAAGGGCATCATGACGCCGTCGTCCCGGACCATACATCTGATAATACTAATAGTAGTACTAGCAACAGTACTAACAGTACATTTACCAACCGTAATAGTAGTAGTGCAGCCAACGGGTCCCAGCACCCTCTCCCAGTACCTCTGCTTGCACAGCAAGGCCTGGCATGATGCTACACCGGATGTGGGTGAGGGCCCTGAAAGAGGTTGGTACTGCCATGGTCTGAATGGGAAATAAGGAAGCTGAGCTTTAGTCTGGACTCCTCAGAAGGGGGGTTATATAACGGATTATTTAGAAACATATTCAAGGGCCTACTAAGGGGGACTGAATGGGGAATAAGAAGGCTAAATGCCCTTCTAGCATTTGCTGCACTTCAGATTTGCAGGTTTGGTCGTTTGCATTCCGCTGGAATCCTAAACCCTAACTAGTAGTTTCCATTTTCTTTTCCATTATCCTTATATAACCCCAATAATATACTCCATATTCTATCTACTGAATGGGGATCTCTACTGGCCACAAGCAGCGTCACTCAGTTCCTGACAGAGGCGCCTGCGGAGGTCCTCAGGCTAGAGCTGCAAGCAGCATGGGGTTTAGGGATTCTATAACGGTTGTATAGGGGTTACATCAGGATTATAGGGGTTATTGCGGGGTTATATAGGGATAATGGAAAAGAAAATGGAAACTAGAATTATGGGGCTGGGGCTGGGAGCTTTGCAAGTTTTTTTGCAAGGGCAGGTAGAACAAAACCGCACGACCAGATACCCATGATGTCTTAGAGGCGCCGCTGGCACCGTTTTGCTTGTTATGCTACTATCCTTCTCATTCCGCAATGGTAATGCCTTCTCATGATTTTGGCTGTCTGCTCAGCTATCGTGGATGGCCGGGCTTGCTGGCCTGTGTGTAAGCCTCCCTGTGCAGAAGCAATCACTAACAACACGAGTGCGGGTGCGAGTCCTCAGGCCCAGGAGATTGTCTGCCTGGCAGATTTGTGGTTAGTCCGTGTGGGTATGCTGTCGACCTCAAGGTGTCCCAGGGCACTTTGCCTACAAATTTTCAAGGCTTTAGGCACACAAATGTGGTGAGGATGCCAAGGCGAGTTCAAGATAGGAGCCATCCGTTCTGAGGAGAACGTATGCTGTACTGGTAGCGCATGCTATTGTGCCCCTGTCCCAACCAGCGAGGGACTGACAGCTTAGGAAGGCTTTGAGAATTCACACCTTTGGCATTGAGAGGGTCACTGGAATTGGGGATTGGGTGTGGTTCATTAAAGCGCTGTCGCAAAGCAAGTGCGGGTGGAACAGCAATCACAGACGTGCAGCTTTCAGACCATTGCAAGCCAGTGACCTCACTTGCACTGCAATTTCGGTATTGCGCCACAAGTGCGATAGTAACAAACTTGGTTCCAGATGCATTTCAGCCAGGACAAGCAGATGCAACTGCGCAAGCAGAAGCTTAACGCGCTGCAAAACGCCTCAGCGCTGTTGGCGAAGCAGATGCAGGAGGGGGAAGGAAGGCGCGACATCAAAAGGAGGTACGCCCACTGAAATCTGACAGGTGAGGCGTGTCCTTCGGCGCATGCTGAGCGCAGGCGAACCGCAGAAGTCTCCCAACGTTCGGCTGGTGCGGGGACCTAGAGGTGGCATCCATTTAATCATCTCCGCTCACATCACTGGAAGCACAACAGTTCCCTCATGCTTGCAGAGCTCTTGAGATCAGGTGCGGAGATACAAGGAGCCAGCCTTTCATGTTTAAAGGAGCTATAGACTATCGTCTAAACTTCTTCAAGGGGTTATATAGGGGAGTATAGAAGGTCCCTATTACAGGGCTAACTTCAGGGGGATACTATTAGTAGGAGTTTAGACTACAGCTCCTATGTCACTGAGAGCCGCAGCTGGGTGCAGCGCTCCGTGTGGTGAAAAGCCAAAGAGACGATGCTGTAAGCTGCCATGATTTAGTAGCGCGATACCGATATACCCAATTTTGGGAAAACCTAAACCCTATATGAGCTATAGTCTAAACTCCTTCATGGGGGTTATATAGGGGATTATATAGGGGACTACTATAGGGCTGATTAAGGGAGATACTAGGAGTTTAGACAATGGCTCATATACCCCTAGAATCCGTCTATAGCCCCTATAATCCTTTTAAGGTGCCCCTTATAGTCACTTATTCTAGGTAAACCTTTTTTTTTAGGGGGCTCTGAAAGCAGCGAGGATGAGCCGCGAGGAGTCACCGTCCTGATGCTCCTGTTTGAGACCTGGCAAGGGCAGGTGCCATGGCAGCGTGCTGTCGTGCTTGACAAACCTAGGGATGATGGAAAAGAAAACGGAAACTACTATAACATTGGGGTTATATTGGGGTTATATGTGGATAATGGAAAGGAAAGTTGCAACTACGATGATTTTGGGGAAGAACGATTTCTGAAAGATTCAGTGGATCGGATGAGCTTTGAGCGTGAACTATGATATTCGGCACGGCATGCTTCTGCTGAACAGGCAGTTCCAGCTGTGGTTTTCGTCCCGCTGGGCTTGGAGAATCGTGTCTTGACGGCACATCCCTAAACCCTAAATCACTAAAGGGCTAGGTTTTAAGGTCTATATTTCAGCAAGCCTCACCTTCGACTGAGCGGGGGGAGGTTCCCAATTTTACCTGAGTTCAGATCAAGCAAGAAGGCAAGAAGTACTTTAGTGTAGGGATTTAGGGTTAAGGGCTTAGGGTTTACTAGGGTTTAAAGTTTAGGGCTTAGGGATTACGTATATCCCCAATGCTATCCCCAATAATGGAGGTTCAAATAAACAAGAACATGGAAAATTAACTGGAGGGCTCTACCTCTTTGGCGGCACCATCTATGATGCCAACCCTAAACCCTGAGCCCTTTAAACCCCAAATGCTAAGCCCTTAAACCCAAACCTTTAACCCTGAACCCTTAACCCTCAACCCTCAAACCTACACTCTTAAACTCTAAACCTTTAAACCCTAAACCCCAAACCCTAAACCCCAAGGCCCTAAACCCTGAACCCTTAAGCCCTGGACCTTCTTTTTTCTTAGTGCAGTTGAGGCTCCGAGCAGCTCCCAGCAGTCCAACCCTTAGGCCATGGATGTGGCAGTGCAAGCTTTGCTAATTGTTTTGGGTCTAGGGGTTTCGGGTTTAGGGGGTTTAGGGTTTAGGGGTGTAGGGGTTTAGGGTTCAGAGGTTAGGGTTTAAGGGGCAATAATAGGGATGATATTCCCTTATTCCCTGCTAAGAACCCTTCATAGTATATTCTCATTCTAGTATATTATGACATATTGGGAGTATTTCATGTTAGGGAGGTGAGGTTGGTTTAATGTTCAGGGGAGGGGATTACAGTTGTCCTGTGTGACAGATACATGACATGCTGAAAGAGAGCTTGCGGAGCAAGAAAAAGATTCTTGTGAGGAGAAGCAGCATTGGAGCTCAGGTGCTACATCTACCAGGGCATCTGCATGGCGGTTTGCGGGACAGACTCGTTCCATCATTCCTGCAAAGATCTATAATCCCCCTTAAGTAGATAGAATATGGCTTTGGGTATCTTATAATAAGATCCCCATACACCCCAAATTCTATCTACTTAAGGGGGACTATACCCTAAACCCTAAACCCTATATCCTATCTACTTAAGGGGGACTATACGTTTGAGCAGCATTTTGAATCATGGCCGCAGCCTTGCCAAGCAGTCCACCGTGGCAGGATCCGGAAGAGTCGTGCCGGCACATTGGAAGCTCTAATTCCTAAACCCTGATCCCTAAGCCCGGGCGTGAAGAAAACAAAAACCCTAAACCCTAATCCCTACTCCCTGAACCCTAATCCCTAAACCCTAAACCCGGGCGTGAAGAAAAAAGACCTTAAACCTTAATCCCTGAACCCTAAACCCTAAACTCTAAACCCTGAACCCTACTCCCTGAACCCTAAACCCTAAACCCTAAACTCTAAACCCTGCGTTGGGAAGCACTTTGTGGCCAGGCAGCGTCTATCCCTGGGGCTGGCCCAGCGAGGCCTGGGACCTCTGGCTGAACCGCAAAGCCTTACTATTAATATGAGCTGTGGTCTAAACTCCTTAAAGGGGGTTATTTAGGGGATTATATAGGGGACTACTATAGGGGTTATTGAGGGGGATACTAGGAGTTTAGACAATGGCTCATATTACTATTACTGATCACTATTGCTAGTATGAATACTATTACTATTATTAATACTGCTATTCTCACTATTATTATTTTCTTTATTCTTATTGTTATCTCAGGCTTCAGGGAGAAGCTTCGTGTTTGACGGCGATGAACCAGCATGGCACCGGCATGCTAGGCTTCGTGGTGATGAGCTTCGACCCGATCTCGCAGGTGTGGGCACTGTCATGCGGTTCCTCACAAGCGTTCTGCCAGAAATTAGATAGGAGTTTCCCAAAACTACGGGACCATTTTGGGAGTCCCTATAACAAGGACTATAGTATTTTTGAGTCCATCTTGGGGTCCCCCTATAAAAAGGGAACGATCAGATGTACCTGGCAGGGCGAGCGCAGCCAGTATGGGAAACAGGGAGAGGACATCGAGTCGGCATCCAAGATGAGATAGCTCACCTTTGGTTAGCTAGGAAAGAAGGAATGGATCCTTGTAGTAGTCCCTATATAACCCATTGAGTAGCTTCCATTGTCTTTTCCATTCCTTCATACCCAGCTAACGTAAGCAATTCCCCGAAAAAACCACCAGTTTCCATTTCATCTTCCGTTTTCTTTTCCCTTTGATTCCCCATGATTAGGGGGTAACCCAAGGTAGAACCCTAAACCCTAAACCCTGGGGAATCAGAAGGTGTGTGTTGCTTGTTTGCGCTGATGAGGTGATCAGGTCGTGTTGGCATGGTGACTGCAGAAAATCCCCCAAATCACTGTAAGCTTACTGGTGGCTAGTGGGGAAGAAGGAAAGGCACCCCCTGCATAATCCCTATGTGACATATTCCCTCTTCCCAAACCCTAACCCTACATAGTAGAATCCATTTTCGTTTCTATTCTCCCTATACAACATAAGCATTATGTTGGGATCATATTCTCTTATTCCCTACTAACCATCCTCAACCCTACATGAGCTATAGTCTAAACTCCTTAAAGGGGGTTATATAGGGAACTATCATAGGGGTTATTAAGGGGGACTATGGCTCACATCAGGTTGAAGAAGCTAGGAGGGTTGGCACCGCCATTCCCCGAGAAACCTGGTTGGCGCTTTATTTGAAGCTTGCCTTGTTAGTGGCTTGAAAATAGGCTGTTTAGTGGTTGGGGGTTCAGTTCCCTTCCCCTATTGATGAATCAACATTCCTGGTAAGAGCGAGTAATGTTCAGTAAGAGCGAGTAGTGTTCAGTAAGAGCGAGTA
>CAJNIZ010045411.1:338-20652 GCA_905231905.1 Symbiodinium pilosum
TAAACCCTAAGCCCTACACCCGAAAACCCAAAGCAAGAATCTTAGGTTTGAAAGCTGAGTCACGAAGCAAGCTGCCCTCAACTCGGCAATTGCGCCCAAAAAGCCTATAAAACCTGCAAACCTTCTCTAAAACGCAAATAAGAAGTCCTGAGGTCTTGGGTTTAAGGTGAAGACTGAACCTACCCTATATCCTAATCCCTAAATCCTGTACCCTATACTGTACACCCCAAACACTGAATCCTAAACCCTAAATCCTATATCCTACATCCTAAATCCTGAACCCTAAGTCCTAAACCTTACCGGGGCCCTTGCACCCCCCAGGGCATGCACCACGTGTATCAGCTCCTCAGGATGAAGAGATTTCATAGCAAGAAAGAAAAGTAATGACATAGACACGGTTAAGGGTTTAGGGTTTAGGGTTTAGGGTCTAGGGTTTAGGTTTTAGGGTTTAGGGTTTAGGGACATTCATCATTGTAATATTCGTAATCATAACAGTGATAGTAATGAAAGGGACTTGAGTCGCTCGGAGAAGTCGAATTCATGGGCATTTCTGCAGAAAAATGCTAGCCCTGCCATGTAATTTAAACCTTTTGGGGAGCCTGTAACTGTGAGAGACAAAAACTAAAAGTTAGATCCGTTAGAAGACTATGGGGAATTATAAAAAGATTATACAAGGGTTATTATGGCTTCATTTAAGGGGAGATCCTTCCAGGGGTCTGGGTCAACAAGAGGGCCCGTAACTGTGAGAGAAACCGTTCTGTGAGTTTCCATAACTGGGACCCCACTATAAACCCTAATATACTGCAACCCTTTTTATGGAGACCCCCAGAACGGCACCCCTAATTTCAGGAAACCGTAAGACTTAAACATCCCTATATAACCTCCATAACCCGAAAAAAGGTACCCCTAATCTTGGGAAGCTCCCATCTGAAGGAAACAGCACCTCTGTGGAGTTGCTGTGTTGGAGGGCTACTTGGAGGGTCATGGGGGTTCAGTAAGTAGCTTAATCATGAGGATATTTAAGGTTGCTACATGGATTATAGGGGTTTTTAACCTACTTACTAAGTCCCCCTTACCCTTCCAAGTAGGGGTGAACGCTTCAGAGGAATTGACGAGGCACCGGGGCTTTGCTGAAAGTCTTCCTGCCAAACAATGCTAAAGACTTGCTATGACCACTTTTACTACATCCCCATGCCTGAATTTCATACTAGTTCGTGCTATCATTATTTTGCGCACACTTAACTAGCTGATCTCCGTAAAAACCCTGCCCGTCCCAACTATGAACTTTGTAGGATAGCTCCTCGCGCCTGTAGACAACTCCAAAACACAGCACATAATCAGTCTCTAAAACTAAGGACATCCCACCCAAAAACCCAAGCTCTAAACCCTAAGCCAAAGTCCAAGCCCTGAGCCCGCCTCAACACCAAAACCCCTAAACCCCTTTCCCCTCAGCCCTTAATCCCCAGCCTCCCTGTAACCCAACCCCGCCGAAGCCCCCGCTTAGGGTTTAGGGTTTAGGGTTTAGGGTTTAGGGTTTAAGTTTTAAGGTTTAAGGTTTAGGGTTTAGGGTTTAGGGTTTAAGGTTCGGGGAGCCGAACACCACTTTGTTGCTCCATCTCAAGGATACGATTAGGGTATAGGCCTAGGGAACATACCTGATCAAGGTGTATAGAACATCTGGGAAGCCAAAGCCCTACGTAGTATAGGGTTTAGGGTTTAGGGTTTGGGGCTTCGGCTTCTGTTTAACTCTTCACTCCTCTATATATCCTCACATATCCTGCTATGTCCCTGTAGATCCCTACATATCCCTCTGGCTATAGATCTCTCTCTCCCTCCCCCTATATCTTTATGTACCCCTAGACCGTAAAGCCCAACCCTAAACACCCTAAACCCTATAACCCCAACCCTAAGCTTGCTCCTCAGAGGGAAGATGCGTCGCAGCGTATCGAAGTGTTTGGATAAGCTCCTCCGGACAAGGACTTATTCTGCCAGCAAATTAAGGTATTTTTCGTGAGACTTTTTTCTCCAGGGTCTAGCTTGCCAGAGAAAAAAAAGCTACAACAGCAAGATCCAGGAAACTCGACCCTCAGCCCAAAATAGGCAAACTAAGGACTTGGATTCAGGAGTTTTGGGGTTTAGGGTTTAGGGTTTAGGGTTTGGGGTTTAGGATTTAGGGTTTGGGGTTTAGAGTTTAGGCTTTGCGGTTTAGGGCTTAAGGTTTAAGGTTTAAGGTTTTGGTTTAGCGGTTTTGGGTTTAGGAACCAGGAAAAGTGGGGTGTGTATATATATATATGTATATACATGCACACATATATATATATATGTGTGGGGTTTGTTCAACAGGAAGGATATATATATATATTGTAAGGATGATCCTTCCCAAAAGCCTCCCCTACGGAGTTTAAACTATAGCTAGATGCCGCACCCTGAGCCCCAAACCCCAGACACGAAACCCCCACACGTCAAACCCTAAACTCCACATTGTAAACCCTGAACCCCAAACACCCTAAGCCCTGAACCCCAAACAACCTTTAAAGCCTATACCCTGACCCGCCCAGCCTTGACGACCTCTGGAAATTGCTGCTGCAAAGACTCCTACAAAACGTTAGGCGATAGGGCTTGGGTTAGGGTTTGGGATTTAGGGTTTACAGAGGGTGTGGGGGGGGCTGAGGGCCTAGGGCTTTTGAGTCCAGGAGTACGCATTTACGGCTTCGTAATCCCCCTTACACCACACTGCAGTCATCCGCCAGGGTTTCATTGCACAGTTTCAGCAGTGATAGTGGCGACGGACAAAACATCCTCATAGATCCTGAAAGATGCGATGCTGGCATGGATTTTGCAGGTCTAGGTAGATACACGACCATGCATAACAGCATGACAGCCGTGTACGGCAGCGCCATCCCCTCTGAAAGCCCCTACCCCGTGACAAGCAAATATTCCTTGGTATACATACTGGCTCTGCGTGGGGAACATCATGATTACAGCACTGGGGTGACATTGTTCTTTCCAAGAGGGACACAACCCAAGGCATAAAGTGGTGGCCCAACGAATTACCAGCATCATGGTTCAAGCTGTCAAGTCGGGCGATTCAATTCTTGTTGTTGAATTACAAAAATTCTTGATGATTCATCGTCACTGTTGCTGCTTGAACTGGCTCTGCCTGTAACTATAAAAACACAAACTGAAAGCAGCAAGCCCTAAACTCTCAACCTCAAACCTTCATCGCTACACTCGAGACGTCTACATCTCAAAATGCCCTAAACCTGAACCCATGCTGTTGGAACCCAACGCCCCTGAAACGCCATCCCGCAACCCTGGGACCTAAAAGCTCTGAAGCCCTCAAGCATCCCTGAACCTTCAAGCCCTGCACCCCTAATGCCTAAACCCCCAAAGCCCAAACCCCAAAGCCTAAAACCTAAAGCCTACATGTACCATTGTCTAAACTCCTAGTATCCCCCTTAATAAGCCCAATAGTAGTCTCCTATATAATCCCCTATATAATCCCCCTTTAAGGAGTTTAGACTATGGTTCACATGCTAATTAAACACTACCTCCTAAATCCCAAGACCCTGGTGCAACCTCCACAGGCTCCCAGGTGAGTTTCGCCTGCTCTCCACACTTGCTGACTTTAGAATTGGGGTTTAGGGTTTAGGGTCTAGGGTCTAGGGTTTAGGGATCATGTTGGGCTTGGGGTTTCAGAATTTTGGGGTTTAGCATTTCAGACTTTTCAAATTTAGGGTCCTTAGGGTCTGGACTTTGGGATTGGGGTGTGCCTTTTGGTTGGTTGGGGGGGGCCGAAAGGGAGTATCGGGCTTAGCGTTCAAGGATAAGGGTTTAAGATTTGCCGTGTCCGTTTACTGGGTCTGTTTATTGGGCGCCAAATGGGGATTCTCAGAATAAGTGTGTCCTTGAGAACCGATGGCTCTGCAGGATTGCGGGCAGGAGCCATTGGCAAATAATCCCCGAAGCCCTAAACCCTACACCCTAGACCAAACCTTGAACCCTAAGCCTCAGATCCTAAACTTCAAACCCTAATGAAACCTTAGACCCTAAGCCTTAAGCCCCGAGCCTCAGACCCTAAACCCCAAAACCAACACAACCCCGAACCCCAGACCCAAAACAAGCAGCTTCTAAACATTTGAAGGCATGTAAGCCATTGTCTAAACTCCTCGTATCCCCCTTTATGACCCCTGTAGTAGTCCCCTATATGATCCCCTATATAACCCCCCTTAAAGGAGTTTAGACTACAGCTCATGCGCAAAATGAAGCTCAAAGATGAAACTGAAACCTCAGACCCTCGAAAAACAAAAACAAAACCTTGGTCATATCAGGTTTAGGTTTTAGGATTGTTGGTTTAGGGCTTAGGGTTTAGGGTTGCATGGGGTTCTGTTGGGCGGTATAGGGATGTACGGGGATTTTAGGTTTAAGGCTGTAGGGTTAACATTGAAATCCTTCCAAAAGCACAGGGTCTTAGTCATCAACCTGCAAAACCAAAGCGCTAAAGCCCTAAGGTTCAGCCCGCAAGAAACTGGTTCAGGGTCATAGCATTGCGGGTGTAGGGTTTAGGATTTAAGGCTTAGGGTTTAGGGACACAGCTCCCCAGAGCCATCATTCATGCCCTAAACGCCAGCCAGTCCACAAAAAATCCTAAAAGCCGGAAGCTCTTTAATGTAGACCCGTGTTTAATAAACCCCCTCCCCGTAATAGGGATGATTATAGGGATCCTAAGATTAAGGCCTGTAAAAGGATGGGCCTCATCTGTAAACCAAAAACCGCGTGACCCGAACCCCTAAACCCTAAATCCTAAACCCTAAACCCTGAAACCTCAACCCTAAACACTGAACCCCCAACCCTAAACCCTAAACGAAGCCCAAGGTAGACAGCCAAGTGGCCAGAACCCGGATGCCAGCATGGAGCGGCTTCTTTTCGGGGCATGGGGAACCTGAGGTTTGAAGGTTTGAGGGTTTAGGGTTCAAAGTTTAAGGTTTGGGGTTTAAAGTTTAAGGTTTAAGGTTTTAGGGTTTAGGGTTCAATTTTTAAGGTTTAAGGTTGAAAGTTTAGGGTTTAGGGTTTAAAGTTTAAGGTTTAAGGTTTTAGGGTTCAGGGTTCAAAGTTTAAGGTTTAAGGTCTAAAGTTTAGGGTTTAGGGTTTTAAGTTTAGGGTTTAGGGGTTTAGGGTTTACCTGAATAACCACAAATGTCACGATGAGGCCCTAATCATGTGAGCTATAATCTAACTCCTACTATCCCCCTTCATAACTCCTATAATAATTCCCTATATAACACCTTATAAACCCCCCCCTCTAAGGAGCTTTGACTACAGCTCATGTGTAGATCCTACCTTACATGCGATGCCTTACTTTTAGGGGTCCGGGCTCGGAGATCCCTAAACCCTAAACCCCAAATCCCTAGACCCTAAACCTAAGCACTAAACCCTAAACCTAAAACCCTAAATCCTAAACCCTAAACCTAAACCCTAAACCCCAAAACCTAAAACCCTAAAACCCAAAACCCTAAATCCTAAATCCTAAATCGCGAGGGTACAGGCAGAGGCATGGGGAAGCCTTGAGCTGTTCCTGCAGTTGGCTTAGGGTTTAGGGCTTAGGTTTGGGGTTTGGGCTTAAAGTATATAGGGTATAGGATTTAGGGGTTTAGGGTTTAGGGCTTAGGGTTTGGGGTTTGGGTTTCAAGTATATAGGGTATAGGATTTAGGGGTTTAGGGCTTAGGGTTTGGGTTGTAAGTATATATGGTATAGGATTCAGGGTTTAGGCGGTTTAGGGTTCTAGGGCTTGGGGTTCACAGTTTAATTCACCTAGGTGTGAACCACTCTAAGAGTAGTGACTGCAGGCTCACCTCACTGAAAGAGGGAAATGTTCAGTTGCCAACATGAATAACCACGCTGGGGCTGAGAATTGAGAATCACGTGTAAAATGGAAAAGCAAATGAGAAGTGAGAATATGTCGGGGATTGTCTGTAATCAGCACAGCCCTAGCCACAAAATCCACTGAGGTCGGCTTCCATACAATAGGAAGCCTCTCTTACACTCGTCAATAGCCTGTTTTACATCTGGGCAGTTCCGTGAAACCTTGGAAACCCCTTAGCAAACCACACGCAAAAGGTTGAGATTCTAGGGTTTACCGTTGAAAGCCAGGGCGCAGGCCTTCGAATTAAAGAGCCTAAATATGGGATGTAGGGTTCAGGGTTGCCCAANNTTGGGCAACCCTGAACCCTACATCCTGAATTTTGATTTGCAACAGAACTCCCTGCGATGCAAGTGCATTCCTTTTACGACCATCGTTAATTCAAATAGAAACTTATAAATGCAATTTCAAAACCAAACAAAATGTGCAATCACTAAGAATGCCCATACCCCTAACCCCTAAACCCCTTTCATCCCTAAACCCCGGATGAACCCTCTGAGCACTAGGACGCGTCATCACCTTCACGATGGCCAGTGGACCCCCGACCTCCCAGCCGTTTGAGGATGCAGCAACACACGGCATTTAGAGTTCAGGATTTAGAGTTTAGGGTTTAGGGTTTAGAGTTTGGGGTTTCGGGGTTTTGGGTTTAGGAATTACTGTTTTGGCTTTAAGGATTAGGATGTAAGGCAACATGAAGCTATCAATTCCAGTGAACCATAATGGATAATCCAAGGGAGAAGAAAATGGGAATGAAATAGAAACTGGGCTTATGTAGGAGCTTGTACTAGATAACCATGATTTCAATTATTTGCATATTGATGACCATAAGGTTGTAACAATACTGGTTTTTTCATTATTAATGGCAGAGGCAGTAGAAGTAGAAGCAGCACGAGGCGGAGTAGCAGGAGGAATCGTAGCAATAATGGAAATAATTGTGATAAGAATATGAAGAGGAGGAATGGAAAGACAGTAGTACTGGTTGAGATACTACGTAACCATACCGGGAAGGACAAGAAACTTGGTCACAAAAAAAATGTTGATTGAAATAATGCAAGAGACGTACGAAGAAACAAGTTAACAGGCATAGTCAAGACTGTACGAGTCTTTAGGAGTATACATACCGGTTGTTAGGAAATATGGGAATAAAATCCCTGCGTAATCCTTATGATATTCCCTTACTCCCTACTTACAACCAGTAACCCTGAACCCGAAACCTGCTGGCTGGAAGAGGGCTCCGGTTCCGGGTTTGGGGTTTAGGGTTTAGGGTTTAGGGTTTAGGGTTTAGGGTTTAGGGTGGGGGTCTTGAGCTTCAGCGCTGGGAGCCTGCGTTCTGAGGGTTTGGGGCATAGTGCGTAGGGTCTACTGCGAAGACATGCTTGTTTCCGTCCTGACTCAGATTTCATCATCATTCAGTCTGGGCATTGACTCCATGCGCAGGTGCTACGGTTCAGGGTTTAGGGTTTAAGTTTAGGGCTCAGTACTAGACGCCCCTGATTCTTGCTGCGGCAACTTAAGCGCGATATTATCATTATTGGAGTTTCAGTGCATCCTACTATCCCCCCAAAGGACACACCAGACATATGCTCACCAATGGTCCTCGGGAACCCTATGCAAGCTGACCAAAACCAAGCTTGCATCAACATCTCCAACTCCATACCCAGATCCCTGAACCCAAAAATCCTTACTGCTCATACAAAAAATCCTGCATGATCTTAGGAGACCATAGTAGCATAATTCCAATTATATAGGATACTTAGGGTCATGCAGGATTTTTGTATCCAAGGTAGTACTTTGTAGGGATTGTCAGGCTGGGTATGCGTCTTGGGTACCCTTGGAGACACTAGGGGCATGTAGGGGTCATTAAGAGATGAAGGGGATCCTTGCTGAGGGGCCTAAACCCAAAACCTTAAACCCAGGGCGGTTTTGAGAAACTCCCCACATGGAGATGGATCCCTAACGACTCGCGACCTTAAGTACCCGCGAAGACATCACTTCCAAACCTATACTTGGAGGGCCAGGGGAACTTGGTAATTAGGCTAAATAATAACCCCCTATAATCCATTTGGAAACCTTCGTTATCCACATTAAGCCTACTTATTAAGTCCCCCTGGCGTTCCAAGTAGCCGCGACCCCAAAGCCAAGCGCACGCCACGCCTGGCCGAGGGTCCACATCGTGTCTTCCCACTCACCCGGCATGGCCCTCAGTCATTGCAGCTTTGGGCTTCAGGGCACTCAGTGTTGAAGATCCTATACCCTAAACCCTAAACCCTAAACCTTACTCAGGCTTGAAGGTTCTAGGGTTGCAGATGAGTTTCGGATTCGAGGTTTCGGCCTTCGTAGAAGGAAGGGCACAACAAATATTGGAGATGTGGGGGGTTCCCAGAATTAGGGATAACTTTTTGGGGGATCCGTGTCATAAGGGCCATAACATTTTGCGATCTATATTGGGGTCGCCCTGTTTATGGAAACTACCTTCTCCTGCATGCACGAACTGCCACTGGAAGTTGACATGTCAATCACGGGCATGCGCGGCCCACATGTGTCGGAAGTGCAGTTCCACGCATCAACAGCCATCAGCTGTGGGCTGGCATGCGCCGCCGCACAAGGAAACTTGGATGGGGCTGCACTTCACCTCAAAAACCAAGGCAACTTTGGTTTTTGATCTCAGCGAGTTAGGTGCGACTTCGTAAGGAGGCAAGATGCAGCACCGCAGCATCCACTCACCCATCTTGCGCGTGCTTCCTCCAGGCTCTCGACCTCCATCAGCAGGCTCAGAGCTCAGGATTTAGGGTATAGGGCTTAGGGTATAGGGTTTAGGGTTTTTAGTTTAAGGGTTTGGAGTTTAGGGTATAGGATTTAGGGTGTAGGCGTGCGAGGCTGCAATCCAGCTTGTTTAAACCGTCAACCGGGCAAAGTTGCAGGCTCTAGGCAGATGTCTGCAGGTGCTCACAGGCCTCAACCACATGGACCCTACCTGTACTCCCACATACCTAGATGACCTGGAGCTTAGTAGGAACTATCCCTAACTAGTAGGTAAACCTATAAGACTGTAAGTTATGACCCTTACAGGTAACTGTCACAGCTGACAGGCGCAGCTCGGGGAGCGTGGCCGGGACGACTGTACACCAGGGGGTCAGCACAGATGGGAATGGAGCTTTGTAGTGGCTTGGAAAAGTTCTCTATGCAAGGGGTCTTATAGGTTTAGGGTTGAGGGTTTAGGGTCTAATTTGTTTTTCTTTATGGTGCCATTCTCCTATGTCCAGCATCGGAGAGCGCCTTATAGGTTAAGGGTTTAGGGCTTAGCGGGTCCTATTCGGGGAGCTCGCATGCCATGAAGATAATAGTATGTTGTGATCTACTTCTGGCCCCCACTTCTCATGGAAACCCCATGTCGGCACCAGCTTCTCGCCTGGCAAGCTCATGCACACAACACGCAGTATAAAACCATAGGTGGTACCATTTAGACGAACCGCGCCCGAAAATTGGACCCAAGATATATACATTCACCAAGAAATGTAAAGAATCCCATATACACTCGCCAAAAAGCACAATGAAAAGACCGTGTAATATATGCAGATATATGTGCATATATATATATATACATATGTACACACATCAGTCACGGAACTGCAGGAAACAGAGGTGCCTGAAAAACAAAAACCTCAAAATGCCCTGACTCCCGCCTGAAGCACCTTAGGTAAGATTTTTCCATCCAATTCAAGGGGTTGGGGTTTAGGGTTTAGGGTTGAAGGTTTAGAGTTTAGGGTTTAAGGATTTTTCACCAGGATTCAAAAAGCAGGACCCCTGCACAGACATGTCCACATTGCATGGCATGGGGTCTTGAAGATTCAACCAGAAGTTTAGGCTCTAAAGCCTAGACCCTAAATCCTACTGGGGGTAGGGACTGAGCATGTTACATCATGATCATACTGTGAAGCACAAACGCGCTGCCAGTCACCCCTGAACCCCGAGGACATCCATCAAACTCACCCAAAGCTTCAACCCACTCATCTGGAACTTTCTCAAAGGAACCCATATGCAGTCTCCTCAACGAACATGAACCCACCATTTTCAAAAAGGACAGTGGTCTACACGAACGACCCCTTTTCAGGTTCAGCGTTACCTTGGCGAAGGGAATTCCTTGACAGGGCTCCTGTACTCCGCCTTCCCGAGTCCCCGAGTAGCATGTTATTTGGGGATATTATAGGGCTATATTGGGGATATATGGGGATAATGGAAAAGAAAATGGAAACTATGGGGATTGTAAGGCCGCTTGATTTCTAGGATGTCTCAAGGAGCCCTTTTCCGAGCAATAGCCTTGAATCCGACATGCTAAACCCTAAACCCCTCTGTAGGAATGAAGGATACCGGTACCCGTGTGCAATCCCTAGCAAGGTACCCTGAAACCCTAAGCCCTTAACTTGAACCCCGAAGCCTGATGAATAAGCATTGAGCCATAAACCTAAAACTTGGGTACTGCCCCCACCCTGTCACAGTCCATATTAGGGGTCATATTAAGCCCTATAGATAATACATACATATATAAGAACTATTGTCCAACAGTACCCAACCTCAAACCCTCATCCCTAAACTAAGCCCTCAACCGCAGGCTTCCTCCTATTTTGGAGATCGGGACAAAGTGGTTGCGGTTGTGGAACCTGTGTTAAGTTACGAAAAATATGTATTTACAATAATGTGATTTTCCCATAAAGGCAACAAAATTCAAGTTCCCTAAACCTCTATCAACCCCAAATTCCATTTCATTTTTTCGATTTTCCAACTGAAAATCATGTGATTTTCTACCCAAAGCCCTAAACCCTAAAGCCTACATCCCAAATATTCAGCCTTAATCTTAAACCCTAAACCCTAAATTCTGAACCCTAAACCCTAAACCCTGAATCCTAAACCCTAAATCCTGAACCCTAAACCCTAAATCCTGAACCCAAAGCCCTAAACCCTGAGTCCCTTGACATTAATCTTTAAAAGCTCCGAGCTGAGCATTCGGCAGGCCACAACTCACCACGCAGTCCAAAGCCTCTGATGCAGAGTAAAAGGGTTTGGGGTTTGGGGATTATGTTGGGGTAATATTCGGGTTATATTGGGAGTATATTTGGGTTATACTGGTGTAATATTAGTGGAAAAGAAAATGGAAACTACCGTAATGGGTTTGGGGTTTCGGGGTTCAGGTTTAGGGTTTAGGGCTTGGGTTTTTGGGCTTGGGTCTTGGGTCTTGGGGCTTGGTGTTTAGGGCTGGAGGTTTAGGGTTCAGGGTTAAGGTTTTAAGGTTTGGGTTTGGGGTTAGGGGCTCAAGGTTTAGGGTTAGGGCTTAGGCTTTAGGGTAAATGGGTTTGGGCCTGTGGGCTATCCCCTTGAAAGGAGTTGCTGGGAGTACATAGGGGTTCTGTACCAAGAACGCCAATGGCCCATAATGTTGATCGACATTCTCCTCATTTCCTCCTATTTTGGATTCATTTAGCCCGTTTCTTCGGGCAAGTTGGCTTTCCAGCTAGGGAGTATATGGCCCTAAGGGTTGTGGATTGCGTGTGAGTAGGGCTTCGGGATTTAGATTTTAGGTCCATACAGTTCAAAGATAACTTTGGGGATCATGTGGGCTTTTGATTCAGGGATAATATGGGTTCAGGGCTGATGAACTGGGCTGAAGGGCCAGAATGGAAAGAAATATGGATTGAAACAGAGCCCGGCCCCAAACCCTAAACCCCAAAACCCAAAACCTAAACCCTAAACCCTGAACCCTAAACCCCAATACCTAAACCCTAAACCCTGAACCCTAAACCCTAAACTAGCATGGAACCCCTGGAGCCCTTGTTTAAAAGGACCATGGTCTCTTTTGGGACCCCTTTCAGGCCCCGTGTTAACTAGTGTGTGTATACCCTAGACCCTGAACCCTATACACCTTATATCTCTCATTCCTAAATCCTCCGAATCTCTAGATTCCATCAAGTTCATGAACCTAAATCCCTACCATCCCTGAAAAGTCCTAGCCCCAAATCGCTATCATCCCTACGACTGCAAAGCCCCCTCGAAGCTCCAGAACCATAAAAGGACTCTGATGGGGACCCAAAATAGGAATATGATAGGAAGACACCTACAGGATGCTTTTTGTAATCCCACTACCCGAAGCCCTAACCCATAAACCCCTAAACCCCAAACCGCACTACTATATTCTTGGGGTTCCCTGCTTGGGCTCCCCATTAGAATCCTCTTGAACCAATGCCAGGGTCCCGGGCCCCCAAGCTCCGGAATTCCACCGCGGCAGTGGAATTGCCTTCTCGAAGCAGAAAAGGGATTAGGGTTTAGGCTTTAACATTTAGGGTGTTTAGGACTCACCTGTAACCCCAATTACCTACAGTTTAGTCGTAGTAGGTATAACCCATAAAACTGTGGGTAATTGGGGTCACAGTTAGGTCTAGGGCTTAGGGTTCCTGGTTTAGGGCTTAGGGTTTCGGGTAAAGTCTCTTTACGTAGAGACCCACTGGTACATAATTGTGTTATGGACTACCTGGCCCTAACTTCCTAGCACTTTGGGTTAGATTTCCTATTATTTTGGGTAATTAGGCTTTCCAGGTAAGGGTTTGGGGAATTTCGGGTCAGGGGTTTGGGTTGCGGGGTTTGGGATTTAACAACTTGGGAGAAGCTGTGAATCAGGGTTTAGGTTCTCCTGGACTGCACGGAACCCTAAGTTTCAGGGGTATAGATCTACAAATTAAGCCTGCACCAGACTAGGATCCCTAATAACTTAATACTGAAGAGGTCCTCTTTTTGAGTATAGCTTTGGTTTTTAAAGAACTTAGGACCCCATTAAGGTCCAGGTAAAATTCAAAACTGAAACTAAGACCTTCCAACCCTCAACTCCTGACCTCGAGTTAGGGTTTAGAGTTTACCGTGCTAAACCACGGAGCACTCGTCCTTTGTCCGGGCTTTGAGATTCTGTGTTTTGGGCTTAGTTTTGGAGGGTTAAGGTCGTAGCGTACCTTCAAACTTCCGCAAACCTCAGCCCAAGACCCAGAAACCTGGAAACAACCTGGGTTTTAGGGCTCATCAGTTGAGGTTTGCGGTTTTAGTAGGGTTTAGGGCTTAGGGGAGGATTTTGGTAACCCCGCCCGCAAAAATCGAACTCAAGTATAGCGGTATGATAGCTACAGGGGGCCAATGTTGGGGCTTAGGGGATGATTGGGCCTGTAACCCGAAGCAGAACCTCAAAAAGAGTTATTTCAAACCCCCACAAACTCCAAACCCATCCTCCTGCCCAAACCCCAAAGACAGCAGCCCAGAGCAAAAGGCCTCAGTCAAAGAGAGTTCCAAGTGCGTAGTTTTCAGGTGAGCGCCCTTTGAAGAGGCCTGAATAAACCTCACATAACCCTAACACCGTTTATAAAGGCACTTTATACACCTCAATGTGGCTAGTACCCACCCACCCGGTCACCACCCACCTTTCTAGGTCTGAAATACAGGCCCCTAGTTGGGCTTCTAGGCTTTATAGCGTAAGATAAAAGACATCCTTGGATCCCAAGATCAAGAGTTCCATACCAGAAAGAAGCCCATAACTCCAACCTCAAACAGATTTAGGGTTTTGGGTTCAGGGTTTAAGGGTTTAGGGCTTAGGGCTTAGGGTTCGGGGTCTGAGGGTTCAGGGCTTAGGGTTCGGGGTCTAAAGGTTTAGGGTTTAGGGCTTCAGGTTTAATTGTTCTTGACTCTGGGTTGCCTTCCCGCCCTCGCATGTTGATACATATAGTCCCCCTTAAGTAGATAGAATATGGCTTTGGGTATATTATAGTAAGATCCCCATATACCCCATATTCCATCTACTTAAGGGGGACTTATGTTGGCCTCAAATCTCCCTAAACGTACATATGGGGGGGGGTTCCCCAAAAATTAGGAATACCATTGTGGGGTCCCTTTACCTTTGGGAAACTACCATATAAAAATATCTATGTATGTACATCCATAGTCTCAAATGCTACAAGACCCTATGAAAACCCGAGGACTCCTGCAAACAGCTTACTTGGGATGTTGGCAGAAAGGCCTGCGACCAAAGCCGTCATAAGCCACATTGCAGCCTGCAGCAGAAGCTATTCGGGTTTGGGTTTCTGGGTTCTTGTTGAAATACCGTTACGAACGATCATGTTCAATCTATATTCGGCCCAGGTATACATAGTACTGTAAGATGTTGTTCGACGAGAACCCAGGTTTTTGGTTTATGGTTTAACTTCCAAACTGCTACATTCGTGAGGTTTTGGGTTTCGGGTTTGGGTTTCGACATGGCCCCCATCCCGGGTCTATTTCATATTGGGGGAACATGCACTGGTGGGTTTTGAGCTTCTTGGATGCTCAGAATCTTCCGGATCAAGGCCTTCCCTTCGCGGTTTCGGGTTTAGGGTTTAGGGTAATACAGTCTGGGGTACGAAGTGGCCCTTGCTTCTGTGGCTGTATGTGCCTAGAAGCCCTTTGCTTCAAGCTCATAATCTTTATGAACTCACGCATCATCTCTGATCTCAGCATGAAGCCGAAACCCTGAATGTTGTAGTCCAGACCTTACCCCAAAGCCGCCTGCGGTTTAGGGTAGGACTTAGGATCTCAAGAAACCCCACTCCCATGCCCTACCCTCCACGCTGAATGACATCCCCACGCGCTGAAACCCTAAACCCTAAGCCCTAAGCCCCAAAACCTCAAACCCCAAACCTTGATCCCTAAACCCTAAACCTAAACCTTCATCCCAAAACCCAAAAGCCCTGAACCTTCATCCCAAAACCCAAAATCCCTAAACCCTGATCCCAAAACCCAAAACCCTAGACCCTGAAACCCTCAAGCTCACCTCCAAAACTTTGGGGCCCCAACCACTTGAACACTGTGTTGCCCACAGGAGCCTTGTGCCTGTTCCAAGGGAGTGAACTGCACATGTGTTTAGGGTTTAGGGTGTGAAGGGCTTCTTAAAAGTGGGGACGCTTAGGGACCTTTCAAATTACTGGCTGCTGCGAAGGAACTTCAATTAAATCGCTACAATAAGGAAGCCCCGTTACTTACCATATACCCATATGATGGTAAACTACTTCTAAGCTTCTTGACAGCAACCCAGATAAAGGGGGATTACATGATGATGATAAAGTTTATCTTAACAAAATATGAACCCTAAACCCTAAACCCTAAACCCACAATAACCCCTCCAATAAGTTTCAGAGGTCTGGGCTGAGGGCTTGGGCATTTGGCAGTTTACTTACTCCAGGTTATTAGAGAACAAGGGAATATAATATACAGGTGAGAGATATAAATATATATACATATGTATAGAGATGTATATAGGTATTATGTAAGGATTATTTTCCCGTATTCCATGCTAACCCCAGTAAGTTTAGGCTTTAGTTTTTCAGGTTTAGCTTCTTTTTGTTATGGCTTCGGGCTGTGGGCCTGAGGTTTAGGATTTCGGGCGTTGGGGAGCTTGGTTTTAGGATGATGCGAAGCCTGGGAGGGGTCAGCATAGAAATTCTGACAAAGACTGCTATGTAGCTATGTCCAATGTCAGAATCAACAAGAAAATCCCTAATCGAGAGGATTGCAAGTATGATGCCATTGTATAACGGGAAAATTCACTACTACTAGGTGGGCTTTCTCATTAGGGAAAGAGGACTGCGGGGGTCGATGGTGTAAAGCTGACTTACTTGCACAAGCATCAGGATGGGTCCATCGGCGTCCTGTGGCTCAGATGATCAATCCCGCAGCGAGGTGTTGAAGGCTATCCAGGGTTTAGGGGCTTAGGGTCTAGAGTTTAGAGTTTAACGTTTAGGTTTAGGGTTTAGGCTTAGGGTACAAAATGTAAGGTATGGTGTTTCGGATATTGGAAATAAGGGTTAAAAACCCTTAAACATTGAGCCCCTAGGTTGGGAGAACAGCTTGTGGGCTTCGAGAAGTAGGGTTTGGGGGGCTTCTCGGGATTTAGCACTTTGGGCGGAAGGCTCTGAAGGTTCAAGGTTTCAGGTTTCAGGTTGAGAGCTTCAGGAACACGGATATATGGGGGTTTCCCAAAATTAGGGGTATCATTTTGGGGGTCCCAATAATAAGGATTATAGTATTTTGGGGTCCATATTGGGGTCCCCCTATTTATGGAAACTACCATATCAAGCTTCTGTTGAGACTTCTGCCTGTTGTCCAGGCAAACGAAGTGCAGAAGTGAGACAGCATAAAAAACATCACCGTTGAGGGTGTAGGGTTTAAGGTCCCAAGAACCCTGGGCAAAGGATTAGTAAAAGGTCAACCCTAAAACCTGAATCCTACATCCCTAAACCCTAAACCCTAAGCCCTCAACGCCTAAACCCTAAATCCCTAAACCCTAAACCCCTAAATCCTAAACCCCTAACCCCTAAACCCCTAAACCCCTAAACCCTCAACTCAAAATCCTAAACCATACATCCTACCTCGCAATCCCTGGGGCCTGCCCCAGTCGGATGGCAGCAAGCAGGGCCTGTTGTGACTTCTCTACGCTGGTGTTGGGAATGCTTGCAATTAATTCGGCTTTAGGGTTTAGGGCATGACATCATCCTAAAGCGCAAATCTACGAACCCAAAACCGTAAAGCCAAAATCATTAAGCCCTGGACCCTGAACACGAACCACCGGATACTAAACTCTAGCTCCCTATCATCAAGCTTTGGCTTCAGAGATGCAAACAAGCATACAAAAGACTGGGTTGCTGTTAAGGAACTTAGTTTAAGTTACTACATTGGGGAAACCCTATTATTTACAAGTACTATATATATATATACCCATTATACTAACTTAATTTAAGTTCCTTAACAGCAACCCAGAAGAATTGAGCTATAGGCTAAGCACCTCGAAGAGGGGTTATATAGGGGATTATACAGGGGACTATATAGGGCTTATTAAGGGGGATACTAGGAGTTTAGACTAAAGCTCAAATGATTCCTATGTTCTGACTTAGCAGAGCCATAACAAAAACTGTCACCACAAGACCATCCAATCTTGAAATATCTGTAAGCAGCAAGTTGAAGATTTTGTTCTGGATCCCTTGTGCATCCCTTGATACAGAGCAACAGCTTGTTGTATTCCATGTTGCAGTGAGGTCTGTTCGAGAGGGCTAGGGTTTTGGGCACTTGAGCATTCTTAAACTTCGCTTTCACGGACATGTTGTTCGAGGCTGAGGGTTCGGTCGCGCGGAACTTGCCTTTGCCAGCGAAGGATTCCCCATCTCAACAGCTTAATCTCTCAAATATCACTATCATCATAGAGAGGTTCTGGCAAACCATTCGCAACGAAAACAAGTATAGCATCACTACCAATGATGATGTCATGCAGGATCTGGGCCAGTTTTGTGTATGGACTTCCGGAGGAGCTGTTTCCATTCCCACACAAGGATCTCATGTGGAGAGATTCTGATATACGGGCAGCGCCGCGGGCCACACGATGTACGGCTTAGGGTTTTTCAGGATTTCGGGTCAAGGAGATGATTCGAACTCCCTCTGGAGGAGCTGAGTCCACAATGATGTGAGGTCATGAACTTCAATAGACATGACTAGAACCTTAATGGTAAACTCCATGCCCAGATCGCTATGAGATCCAAAGCCCTCAGCCCTAAACCCTAAACCCTCAGAGTTCTATCCCAAAAGGCTGGCGAATCAAATGCAACACAGAACCATGCAGGTTTGTAGGGATTGGGGGCTTGGGATGTAGGATCTAGGATTCGGAGATTCTTTGAGAGCTTCCTTTTTGGTGCGTCATCCAAGATCTAAGAAGTACTCCCTAGCCAAAAAAAACTTCTCAACCGTACAAGCCACTCTAACCCTTACAGTCCTCCTTAAGTAGATAGAATATGGGCCGCCAACCCTGAACCCTAAACCCACCAGATAGGAAACGTAGCAGGGTCTGTTGCGGGGCTTCCCTATTTTCTTCATGCGTTTTTGGGAGTACCCATAGTAAGGAAAATTACATATTGGAGTCTATATTGGGTCTACATAGGGGTTTAGGTTTTGATAGGAACTGCCCTGTATCTACTCAAGGACGACAGTAACTCTGCATCACGGTTTGGGGTTCAGGGTTTGGACCTCCTGGGATTGAAGGAGATCCAAAACTGCATCCATGCACCCTACATACTCCCGCAACGATAACCTGCAAATCCTGAAAAGTCCAGCAGATGTAAACCTAGATACTGACATGTTACAAGCATTTTGAAGTGTGAGTGAGGCTCCCAATTCCTGGTTTAGGGTTTAGGGTCTAGATCCTCAACCCTACACCCTACAGCCTAAAATTTCCGAGGATTAAGCGTTCAAACCTAAAACCTCAAAACCGAACCCTAAAAAATTAGTGCTGAGATTCCCTGACCCACTACCCAGCACAGCACCCTAATCTCTGTGTTAAGACCTCTACATACTTACAATCTCCATTACCTTGCCCACTGGATTCTCCAAACCCTATACCCAAAGCCCCTAAACTGAGATTCCAGTTTAAGTCTGGATGACATGCCTGATTCTACCGTCAATGTAAGTCCTTAAACCCGCAAGCCTTAAACGTCTCAACCCTTCAGACCCCAAAACCCCAAACCTTAAAGCCCCCCAAACCCCCAAAACCCTTAAACCCCCAAACCTTAGCCCCTCAAACCCTTCAACCCTAAATCCTTGAACCGCGCTCATTTTGGGCAGGCCTGACCCCCAAGCTCCCGAAGGAAGGCATTGCCTCTCATAGGCAAGTCCTCGCCAAGGCGTGCCGAAGTTGGGGTTTAGGCTTGAGGCTTTGGGATCTAGGGTTTAGGATTTAGTGCCTGACTAAGGTGATAAAGAGCGAGCTTAAGGGTGATTTCTGGTAGGTGTTTAGTTTGGGGTCCCCGAAACTGTACCAAACAAACATCGGTTTGTGGCACTGACGGTGCCCAACAACAGCCGCCTGAAGAGGGTTGCCTAAAAGGCGGCATCTGTTTGTGGTCATGGATGACCAACAGGTTTATGGGAACACCATCCTAGAAAAGAGCCCCGAATCAAGTGGCCTCATTTATGCGTGTTACTAGGGATCGTTGCATTTCTAGGGCTATTGAGGCTCATTGATCGAGAATTATCTACGTGTTCCTGTATGGGGGATCCCTAAACCCTAAACTCCCTGGACCCCAAAACCTAAACCCAAAACCCCAAACCTGAACCCTAAATCCATACTAAACCCTACACCCTAAAACGTGTGCCTCTACGAGATGATAATTAATCAAGGGGACACTGAACTTGACAAGTCTGGATGGGGTTCTTAGGGCTTAGGGTTTAAGATTTTTGGGGTTTGGGGGACAAGGCGTGGCGCAGTGTTGCTGTGAGCTACTAATACTGGTCCTCTGGGTTGCTGTTAAAGAGCTGCAGTTAAATTACGAACAATGTCGCTATCTACCTTCAACCTGAATGAGGTTTTTCATGCCCTGTGTCTTGGGTACTGCCCCCCCCTTCAGTAACAGTTGGATAATATTTATAATATGGTTATATATAGCCCTTAATAGGAGGGGGCAGTACCCAACGCTAGTCATACATACCCCCAACACACTACCATCAAACCGCGGGCGCACCATTTATTTTATTGGGGCCTGATCGGCTGGTTAATTTCAGCACTAAACCGTTGACAATGTAGTAGCTTATGTTTTTCCAATTCCGCTGATTATCCCCTAAACCCTACAACCTTACACCCCTGTGTATGAACGTGTTACCCCCTAAACCCTACACCCAAAACCCTAAGCGCAGCACCCTAAACCCTAAACCCCACACCCTAAACCCTAAACCCTAGGGCTTAAACCCTAAGCCCCTTAGGGGAAGCGGATTACGCTACGCCTCTTTCAGCTGTGGCTCCTCGCTGGCCTGGGTTCGTAGAAGCACTCCAGGTAGGTAGGGTTTAGAATTTATAGTGTTTAGGGTTTAGGGTGGGTTTAGGGTTTTGGGATTTAGGGTTCAGGGTCTAGGATTTAGGCATTTAAGGATTTAGGGTTTAGGGCTCGGGTTTATAGGGTTTAGGGTTTGAGGATCGTGAGCAATTGAAGCTGCTTGGAATTCTCTTAAAATCCTGGCTCTTAAGATCCTGGTTTTGGAGGGTCCCGTAGATGAATCCTACTACATAATCTGGGGTACGTAGAGGGACCCCATTTTAGGCCTTCAGACAATTGAGACTTTCTCTCCTTGGCAGCTTTCTGACACACATCTTCACTGCTTGGGGCACCTGTTGGGACGGCACCTGCTAAACCCTACACCCCAAGAGTTTTTTAGCGTTTAGGGTTTGGGCCCTAGGGACCACTAAGCCCTGAACCCCAAACCCTATGGTTATAAATGGCACTCATATGGAGACGAAGGAAACGATTAATTAAAAAAAGGTGGAAAAAAGGTAAATAAAGGTAATCCAAAAAGGTAAAGGT
>CAJNIZ010045411.1:20752-44916 GCA_905231905.1 Symbiodinium pilosum
ACGGCCCCTAATATTTAGGGTACCTCAAAAAGGGACCATAATTTTGATAACCACCCATATAGTTTTAATAGGACCCCTAATATAGACTGTTACTGGGTGGGGGCAGTACCCAACTTCAACCTGAGTGAGGTTTTTCCATCAGCGGCACAGTTCTAAGAGATTTTTCAGGTGGGCAGGTACCAGGTGGGTGTTTTTGCATGAGGCTTATAGGTGGACAGTAGGACTATGTAAGGGCTATGTGAAGCTTATATAGGGGAAACTACCCATCTGAAACTACTCCCTAAACACTAAACCCGCTAAATCCCCTAAACCCTAAATCCCCTAAATGCCCTGAACCCAAAACCCTAAAATGCTAAACCCTAAACCTTGAAACTTCCTTAGAACAATGCTTAGGCAGCAGGCTTCGACTCCATAAATCCCTGGCACGCCTGTAAGGCCAAGAACTGTCTCTCCGTGCGGTTTAGGATTTAGAGTTTGGGGTTTAGGGTTTTGGGTTTAGAGTTTTGGGTTTTGGGTTTAGGGGTTGGGTTTAAGGTTTAAGGTTCAGGGTTTTGCTTTTTGGGTTTAGGACTTGAGGTTTAGGGTTGTCGGGTTTACTTAAATCCTGATGCCAAACCAGAAAACAATGCCACCAATCAATCAAGTAGCCGTAGCAATGCAGCAAAATACTAGATGTTCTATTTATGTTGGATGTACGGTGCATGTACTGACAAGAACAGTGAGAAAGCTACTCTGCGAAGTCGCGACCAGCATCTTGACGCAAGGGGCATCCGACTGCACTGCTGCGTGGACCAATGGACTGTTTCAGGTATATACCCAATCGATGCTCAGCAGGTCCGATCTGCCTTCAAAAATTTCACGAACGCTGAATCCGACTAAAGCTCCAATATCTGAAGCCCCGGAACCCCAAAGGGATCTAAAAATTAGCTCATGTCAGATTAGAAGGGGAATACTTGGGGGATCCAATTTTTGGATGCTCCCAAGGGATCCATGCCATATATCCCCGTTCCCTCCCCTATTACGACCCTGAATCCTGAACCCACTAAACTCTCAAAACTTCAACGCCAAACGCTCCTTGATCAGCTTCTTCAGTGCAAAGCAGCACCTTAGAAGCGGCTGACGCTCCATTTGATATTCATCAGAGGTGTGCTCGGTGTTGGGAAATTGGGGCTGGAATGTACCCTAAATCCTAAATCCTGATCCCTAAACCCATCCTAAACCCTAAACCCTAAATCTCCAACCCTAACCCTAAACCCCGACCTTAAACCCTGAACCCCTGAAGTTGGGTTGCTAAAGCATGTTGCAGGTTAGCGCCCACGTTCTGGAGTAACAAGCTTGAGCATGAGATCTGCAGCACGCAATGTGAAGATCTAAATAATTGGGATAGATTTCTGATGCATTCTCGTAAGATAAACACGACAATCATACGAATCAAAAGGGAGCTGGCATTCCCAATGCTTCCGCTTTCTGCGCTCATTCAAGCATCCAAACCTGAAACCTATACTGTGCGGACATATTAGGATAGGGCTTTGGGGGCATCTTCACAAATAGCCGAACAAGCATCTTGCAGGAATAATACTGGTAGTTTTCAAGTGTCTCAATGAAGTCTAGACCACTTGAATGTAACAACCCGAGTCAATGAAACTCATCACGCACAAGGCTGAAACTTCGCCAAATCCCTATGTGGAGGTTCGTAGGGCTCCGTAACTCCTAATCATAACAAGGTTATACTCCTGCTTATACTTGGGGTAACCTGCGTTGAATACAAGTCAGCTACTAACCCCAGGTTATAAATACTTTCTAGGTCCCATGAAACCCCCAAGTATACTTGTCCTCCTTGTTTTCAAAACCGTTGCAGACACAATCCGAAACCACAAACCCTAATCCTGAACAACGACATCCCGTGGGAATGTAAAGCGGTTTGGGGTTTAGGGTTTAAGGGCTTAGGGCTAAGGGTTTAGGGATTAATTGCAAATATCAATTTGCGGTCTATTTGAGGCACTTTATACAAGGAACCTGGGCCAAGATATTGGTGATGATTTAGGCCCGTGTAGTACTCTATGTGTAGGAACCACGCGTGTAGTCTTTTACTGAAAACTTGCAAGGGAAATCCTGCAGTGCTGAAAGAAGTGTACTCCCTTCCGCAAGTCCCGCCGCAAGGACTTCACCCTAACCCTACACCCAAGGTCAAAGCCCGCGCAAGAGTTCCAGCGTCGGTGCGGAGTGCCTCGGAATATTCAGGAAGCCTAGCAACTACACATATAATTTAGAAGTCTATTTCAAATTACTATTTCAAATAACTAGGGTTTTGGGCTTAGGCTGGAAGGTCACATAAAGACCACGGAACCAGGATATTGCCAACTATCCGCTTCTACTTGCCCAGCTTCGAATTGATTTGTCGACTGTCTTGTCCTTTGATTCTCCATTATTCCTATATGAGCCACTGTCTAAACTCCTAGTATCCCCCTTTAATAAGCCCCATAGTAGTCCCCTATAGAATCCCTATATAACCCCCTTTAAGGAGTTTGGACTGTGGCTCATATGCCCTCAAGAACTCCGAGAAGACCTTTACAATGACCTTGGCAATTATTGACGGCTGCGGGCCTCGAGGATTGAGCTTCCTTCGGCACTCCCTTTGGGCTTCAGGGGCAGGGTTTAAGCTTGAGGGTTTAGGCGGTTCAGTGCTTAGGTTCCTTCATACTATGAGGCCCTGAGTACATGAAATGGCAACTACTGCATCATTTAGAGAATCATAATCCTTAAACCCTCAGTCCCAGACCCAAATCCAGCATCGCGAATCCCAAGCCCTTAGCCCTGAGTAGTTATGAATTCTGAACCTCAAACCAACGCGTAAACCCCAAACCCTAACCCCTTCGTCCCCAAACACTGAACGGCTCCGCGGTTCCCACACCTGAGACAGTGGACCTCCTATGCGGAAGTTTCTCAAGCTTACGCATAGAATGCGCAGAAAGGATTTCAAAACTACTTTTTACTGCCCATGTATATCCTAGGCCCCCCCCCATTTTTGATAAATTGCAATGACTCGTGAACAGGCACCCTTTCAGCCCCTTTTAGGACCCCATCAGCCCGTTTTCAATGGGAGCGTCTTCCCTCAAATCGAAAACCTGGACTGTAAACTCTGAATCTCAAACCCTAAACTGAAACCCTGAACCGAAAAATGGCTGCACTCTGGCTCTCTGTCTCTCTCTCTCTCTCTCTATGCACGTTCAAATACGAAGTAGCTGTCAATAGCCCTTCCAGCAGGATTGATCCAACAAGTTCTGCAATCAGCGTTGTGCTAAAAAGCTGGAGCATGCCCAGCCTCTGAACCCCATCCGCAAACCCCTCCCCTAAAATGCCCTAAACCCTGGACCCCCCCTTACAAAATCCCTATACACCCCTACATAACCCCAGTTTCCATGCGATTTTCCATTGTTACTTATTCATCCCCTCCTCAAAGAAACCCAAGCACCTAAAACCCTGTAAACCCCAGCCCTCAAACCCCATCCCCAAGGCCGCTCCTTCTCACGAGGGTAACGTCTTTTTTGGTGGCTAAACCCAGTAAGATTCTACTCTTCATATGCAACATAATCTTACTCTACCAAACAAGATACTACTCTAAGGGTCCATGTACCCAATAATTAGGTACTTGGGTGTTGGGCAATAATCATTTCAGTACAGGTTTCGGGCATGTTCAGTTATCAGGTAGCTTGGACCCTTCCCAGACCCCCTAAAGGATCCAAAAAATGGAACCCCCCAATATGAACCCCATTACTACCTTGGGGAAACTAGGGGACTATTAGGGGGGTTCCATTTTTTGGATCCTTTACCCTGAGCCCTAAACCCTAAACCCTAAACCCTATATACCACTATATAACCCCTATAAACCCCTTTGGGAAGTCTGGGTTAGGGCACTCACTAGGTGCCCCACATCTTCATGGCGTCCACAAGAAGGAGTACCAGCCTGTCACCCTGGGGCCACTCCGCAGGCCCTGCCTGCGGGGCTGAAGAGCTGAAGGGCTCTAAGGTTTAGGGTTTAGGNNTTTGTGTTTAGGGGTTTTAGGGTTTAAGACGTTATTATTTAGGGCTTAGGTGAGGTTAGAGCATAAGGTTTGGGAGCACCTGTTTGTTCACGAGAATTTGATCGGGGTCCCCTGAGCTTTCAGAATTCATACAGGGTCTTACAGAGTTTCAAGAAACGTCAAATGCTTTTGGGCTTCACATGACTTGACTGGTTTCGAAGAGTCTGGAGCATTTTCTTCAGGATCAATGACTACTATCTTGCAGACACTGTTCAAGGGTACTGCATTGGACAAGCCATGTCATCACCTGCAACGCAAGCAAAATCCATTCCTCACGGAACCCCTGCATATAGTTGTTTTTCTCTGGTCCCAAATAAGACACCCAAATATGCACACTTACCGGTCACAAACCTATTTTCCCTCACCAAGGCCTAGGATCTCACATCGATAGCCCCTAATTTGGGGAAACCTCCAAAAACACTTGAGCAGTGAAAAACATCCCCCAACCTCCTGTACTAAGTTTAGGGTTTAGGAATTTCGCGTTTAGGGGTAGAATCTGGCTCTGTTATGAAGAGCCCAGAACCCCCAAAGAGGGCAAAACGGGACTACTGTAGAACCCAGTTACAACCCTAAAGCCTTCAAGGCCCTTGCGCCTTACCGTTCTTCTGCTGCGTCTTTGCCACATCAAAGATAGCCCAGCACGTAGCCTGGATTCAGCGCAAGGGGGATAAAGCTCTTTTTCCCAAATAACATGGAACTCATATAGCCGATTGCGGATAAGGACGTCAATGTTTGCAGGGCCCTTTAAAGGGAGGCTACATGTTAGTTTGGGCTTTGTGGTTCCTAATCTAGGGCTCAGGAAAATGGGATATGCCTCTGCGTTGTGCAAAGTGCCTTTGTCCCCATTTGAAGCTGAAATCGAGCAGCTATCTGTCTGGTTTTTTACTGCCGCTCATATCGATCTAGTCCTTTGCTTGGGGTCCAGGATTTGGATTTGGGTGCGGGGTGAAGCTCAGTTGTGGAGATTTGGTAAATTCCAAAAATGAGGGGACCCCCGAAGGTTTAGGGGTTTAGGGTTTGGGGTTTGGGCTTTGGGGTTTAGGGTCTTAGGTTCGGGGATAAAATCTTTGTAGCAGTCCCTCTGAATAACCCAGTTACAGTCTAGTAATTTCTATGTTCTATTCTGTTCCTTCATTCCTTGCTGAACACACTAAACAGTTTAGCAATAAATTCTAGGGACTAGAATGTACTACCCCAAAAAGACCTACATAGAAGGCTCTGACGACAATGTGAAGCACAAGTTACAGTAACCCTAGAACCCAAAGATCCCCACAAACCCCAGCGCGCATTCTATATTCCCATTGTCCCATCTGGTTCTCCACTATCGAGGCAATGATCCTAAACCCTAGATAACGTCTATATAGCCGCATATAATATCCCTATGTAGCCCCTTGACATCATGGCTAAGCAGTGCCTACTGTATAGCCTAAATCCCAAGCCCTCAACCCTAATCTCTCAAGCCTAAACCCTGAACTCTGAACCTTGAACCTTAACCCTAAACCCAGAACTCTAAAATCTGAACCCCCAAACCCTTAACCCCAGACCCTAAACAGCGCCTGCTGTATGGCCATGGTCCCTGGTGCGTTCAGTGGCATCCCCTGAATGGCTGCTACTCAGTCAGTCAAGTTTTCATGGTTTTTGGGTTTGAGGGCTTAGGGAGTTTAGATAATCCTTTTCTAAAGGGGCTATATGGGATACACCAGATTTGGGAGCTTTGGGTATGGGGGGTTGGTTCAGAGTTTTAGGGATTATGGTTTGAGGGTTAGCCTAAACCCTGAGCCCTAAACCCTGAACTTTAAACCCTAAACCCCTACACCCTAAACCCCGAAACCCTAAGCCCCTAACCCCTAAACCCCCAAACCCTAAACCCCTAAACCCTGCTTCTTCACTCCTTCTCCTCCTTCTTATTCTCCTTCTCCTCCTCCTCCTAGAAGTTCCTAGAAGACTTACTGGGGGTTAATAGGGAATAAGTGACTATGTTATATAGGGGCTATATAGGGATTATATTCCCTTATTCCCTACTGACCACCAGTAAGTAGAAGAAACTGCCGGCGTTTCTCATGTCCTGCCAACCAATGTCATGCTCACATGGGGTTCCGAAAGGTAATACGAGGACTTGCAGTGGTCCATGACACGCATTGCATAGGGATCCAAGTACACTCAAACCCTATATCCCAAACCCTAAAACCGTAAACCCTAAACCCTAAATGATGGTCCATGCGTCCCGGTCATGGGTAACACTCACCGTGCTCACGGGAAATAGGCTTTCAGGTAAAAGCATATTGTCACTCGCAGTTTAGGGTTTAGGGTGCAGAGTTCTTTCTGGAACAAGGCTGACCTTCGGATGATCCTTCATGGCCCCTAAAGGGACCTTGTTCAAGGCTTGGAATGTAGGATTCAGTGTATAACGTTGTAGACTCATGCGTTGGAGGCTCAGGCCCTTGAAGCCTAAAGTTTACTGCTTGGGTTAAGGGTGGGCTGGAGGTGGGAGTCGAGCCAGTCGGCGATGGGCTCGGGTGGCGGTGCATGATTATTCAAGGATACACAAGGAATCTACGACCATAATGGTAACAAAAATCGAGGCCCCTATGGCATGTATGAGCAGAAGTTGGACATGACAAGGGGAGGAGGTGGCTGCAGCCGTGTGTTCAGGGGATTGCAGGCACCGTTTCACCCTCAGGTGAGACTGACACCCAAAGCAAGAGCCTGACAGTAGGTCCTCTCCAACTCTTTTGCGGAGGGCCAAACTCAAAGGGGTTGGAGTGGGATAGGCCGTAGAACTAGTAGCCATTGTGTACCAGCAGCCAGAATCTCACGAAAACCCGGGCAAAAGTCAGTTGTGACATTCAAGCAAAAGCAAGAACCCAGAACCCTGAACTAAAAATCCTGAAGCACCACCATTCCGAGTTGCCTGAGGAAGGGATATGAGCCATGAACTTAACTCCCAGTATCGCGGTTAGTAACCCCTGAAAATACTCCCTTATATAATCCCTTTAAACCCCCTTTCAAGGGGTTCAGGCTATAGCTCAAATTATAACAACACTCCCCGAGCCCTCTCCGCCAGGCCGCCTTTCAGGGTTGCTACTCCAAAGCCCACGCTTCCAGTTTAGGGTCTGGTGTGTAGCGTTTAGCGAGAAAGGCTTAAAGTTAAGCTGGACAAACGAAGATTTCCTGAATCATTTGTCATGAATCCAGGCTTGAGAGTTTGTCGTTGCAACTGCTCCTGCAACAACAAAGGGCGCAGGGGTAACTTCGACAACTGGAGAAACTCTTCAGATCCTCAATTTGATGACCTCCATAAAAACCAAAAACCCTAAGTATCCTGAACCCTAAGCTATAAGCCTTAGACCCTGCGAAGGTCACAGCCCAACAGAGCCTGGGCCAACTGCAGCAACTCCACGAAACCATCCACGCCACCGAGGACGTAGGCCAGCCTCAGGCTTCCAGTGTGTTCTCCCTCGCGCTTAGGATTGAAAATGTGCTTAGGGTTCAGGGCTTGGGATTCAAGGATTAAAGTTCAGGGTTTAGGGTTTGCTGTGAGTTCCCGTGCGAGCAGTGATGGTTAGGTGTCAACGATCCTTCAAATGCATAGTTGCATGCGAGGTGCTGCCATGGCCTGACTGTAGAAGGCCATCTAAAACAATCACCCACACCACTCCGTCTGAGGCGGTCAAACCACCCAAACCTACTCCTTTGAGGGTTTAAGACCTAAACTCGGTCAGGTCCATCTTGGTCAATAACACAAATTT
This sequence comes from Symbiodinium pilosum, assembly GCA_905231905.1. Lineage (NCBI taxonomy): Eukaryota > Dinophyceae > Suessiales > Symbiodiniaceae > Symbiodinium > Symbiodinium pilosum. Next base: position 28,584 of record CAJNIZ010045411.1, read on the forward strand.
CATTTCAGTTAGTTTTGGTTGTTGAACGGATTTCGAAGCTTCTTCCAGGCCCCTCATAGGGATTTGGAGGAGGGTCCAGGCACTGGACTGGAGGACCCACTGGCTGGGAGCCCGTGGAAGGCCTGAGAGCTCTTGGCGTTTTTGAGCAGGCGGGCCTCGACCCCTTCCCCGGACCCCCTTTGGAAAAACCATCCAGCCAATTTCAGAGCATCGACCTGGCAGGCGTAAGGTATTTATCTTATAAGCAACCAGTACTGGTTGCAAGGAGAACTCCTTTGGGTACAGGGCTATGGCCTCCGTGGCTGTGCTGAGGCGGATCCAGCTAGGTCAGTCCGCCTGAAGGATTCAAGGGGCATAGGTGCCGCCCACCATCGTAGGCGGGCGGCCAAAGCCTTGAGTTTCAGGTTTCAGGTGAAGAGCCTGGGGTTCAAGATTTCAGGTTGAGTGTTTTGGGCTTAGGGTTCAGGGCTTGAGTTGCGTTTCAGGGTTTGGGCAGAGTATAGGTATCATTACATGGGTCGCACTGGTGATGATATCAATATCATCATTATTGCCCACGGCTCGTGGTTCTAGGCCCTGTAAACCTCTCCATAGTCATGGGTTCCCCTATCAGTGCTTAGGGTTCAGGGTTCAGGGTTTGGGATTCAGGGCTCAGAGTTCATTAGGGTTGGGATTTAAGGTTTGTTCAAGGTTTAGGGAACGGACTGTGTAAGTGTTCGCTGAGGCAATTACCCTTGAGAAGCTAGGACAGATGTCCTGTTTTGTTGAGCTCCTAAACCCTGAACCCTAAGCCCTACGCTGAATTCGGAAAAAGAAACCCTGGCCAGCAATGACCCAGGAAGCTAGATTGAGGGCTCAGGGCCAAGGATGAAAGGCTTGAAGATCAAGTCCTTACCTTTGGTTCGCTAGGAATGAAGGAATGGGAAAGAAAATGGAAACTACTACAATGGGGTTATAGTTATATAGGGTTTGCGGTTTGGTGGAGGGTTCAGGGTTTAAGGTTTAGGGTGTAGGATTCAGGGTTGGGTGAGGGCAGTCTGGGGTTGAGCTGGGGATTCATATCCAGGGATGGGAGCTCAAATGTGGCACTTGGAAAAGACCCGTTACACGAATAGACTGTACCTATAGCTGTAATTCCCCTAGAGCTATTCTAAAAAGGTTTTTTGGACAATTCCTTACGCTTATAGTATAGTACAAATTACATTCAATTCCTGAAACAATAGGAGATAAGGGTTAGGAGGCTATATGAAGTCTATATAGGCCTTCTTTAAGGGTACCCACCTGGTAACTACCCACCTGGGGGTCACCTTGATGTAGATGCTCCTCGTGATCCCAAACCCTACCCACACCCCCACCCTAAATCCTAAACTCCTAACTCGGGCATGATAAACCAAGAAGTCTACAGCGACCTCAAACAGAAGGTCTAGGGGTTAAGATTTTGGGTTTGAGGCTTAGGGTTTTGGGCTTACTGTTTGCAGTTTAGGCCTAGCAAAGTGATAACTGCCAATGTCATAATCTTGGACAAGACTGACGCAAGGTGGTTTCACATGCTCCCTAGCCATGCGAAGCTAGGCGCTCCATGCTTGCAGCCGCAAGAGCACGGATTCACCCACTCAATTCGGAAACCCTGAACCCCGAAGCCTAAATTTACTGGGGGTTGGTAGGGAAGAACGGTATAGAGGGATCATATAGGAATTTTATGCTCATAATTATTCAAAACAAACCACCAGCAAGAAGACTTCAGTAGTTTCCATGTAATTTCCCATTGTCGTCAAGATCGTTTTTTGTAATCCTGAAAACCACAACACAAGCCTTTGTCATCCAACCCCGAGGAGCCGCTTTAGGGTTTAAGGCTTAAAGGTTCTGGTAACAGAAACATCAAGCGTTCAATCATTAAACAACGCAAAAAAAAAGCTTCTTGTCCCGTTTACATTCTAAGAACATCCCTGTGTGCCGCCACTGCTTAAAGGAACCCAAGACCCAAAGGCTAAATCCTAACACATAAATGGAAACTCCTGTAGACTTCCCCAACCACCCTGTATGGTAAAAACTTGTACTCGCATCCACGATAACAACAAAAGCATGAAGCTGATCCTGCGACGTACCAACCGTTAGAAGCACAAGGGGCCACGATAGGAACGTGCTTGAGCGAAATGACACGGCAATAACAAAGATGACCCCGAACCCCAGTGGAGACCCTACACTCTAAAACAAAAAACCCTAAACCCCAAGAGCCGCGAACCTTGAACCCGAAACCCACAACTCTGCATCATACACCCAGAACCCCGACACCCTAAACCTTTAAGCTCTACCAAACCAACCCTACATGAGCTATAGTCTAAACTCCCAGTATCCCCTTAATAGCCCCTATAATACTCCCTGATAAAGATCCCCTATATAACCCCCTTTAGGAGTTTAGACCCTAAGCCCTAAGCCCTAAACCCTATAGCCTATAACCCCATGTAATCCACTATATAACCCCCTTTAAGGAGTGTAGACTATAGCCCAAAACCAGGGATCCGGACCAGGCTCCCTCCAGCAAGAGCTTCTCATGGCCAGGGTTGGCCGCCATCGCCTTAAAGCTTGAGGTGGGCTCAGACTAGGGCGTAGGGTTTAGGATGGTTTAGGGTTTAGGGTAAAGCTTAGGGTTTCGAGTTCAGGGTTCAGGGTTTGGGACTTTAGGATTTAAGGTGTAGCCTGGGCTTGACTGGCAAGGGGCCCTGGGATAGCCAAGCTGACCTAAACTACCGCATGCAGCTTCGGCTAGGTGAACAAACCCTAAACCTTAAACCCTGAACCCTAAACCATAAAACCTAAACGTTGAACCCCAAACCCTAAACCTTTAACCCTGAACCATAAGCCCTAAACCATAAACCCTGCACCTTAAACCCTAAACCCTATACCTTAAACCTACACTCGAAACCCTTACTCTCCCACGCCCAGCCCCCTTCCAGCCCCAGCTAAGCGCCTAGCGCTTGCAATGGCAGCCATGCCACCCACCTCCCTCATCCACTGTCTTGAAACCTGAGGAGAAGGCTCAAGGTTAGGGTTTAGGGTTTGGGGTTTAGAGTGTAGGGTCTAGGGTTCAGGTTTGGGGTTCAGAGCTTGGCATTGAGGATGCGCGGGTTTATAGAATATGAAATGAAAGCAATGGATGACAAAGTGCCTCAAGTAGACCGCTCCGCTTCAGTTTCATTACCCTGCTGCAATAAGAAAAAAAGCGCAAGAACCTTCATGTGGTTTTGATCTTTGCTTGTAGTGCAAAAGCTCTTGGTAATTCCGAAAATCAGGGTGCGTTTTTGACACCTCTAGACATTAGGTGCCTTCATATGATCCATAACCAGAAAGGGCCCGCAATTTTGACAATCACCCATATACTACTGAGTCCTTATAATGGGGTTCCTAGTATACTACAGGTCCCTATACAAATTTCCCCAAGACTCCCCTGATAATGCTAATATTGACCGTAGCTCATATGATTGAACGACCTAAACCCTAAACCCTAAACCGTCACGAAATTTGAAACCCTGAACCCTGGAAACATTTGCAAGGGAGGTCGAAGGATTCACGATTTAGGGGCCGGTTTAGGGTTTAGGGCTTAAGGTGTAGGGCGTTGAGGGTTTAAGGTCCAGGGTTTAGGGTTTAGGGCGCTTAGGGTTTAAGGTTTGGGGCTTCGGCTGAAAGCTGAGAATTTTGAAACAACTTCTGGATCCACTACTTTTGATCATCCTGCTTGTTATAGCTGAAGGCTCAGTCTAAAATCCTTACCATGGGCCCCTAATTTGGGCCACCACCTGTTTCCTGGGTCCTAACATTGGGCCTAAACCTTATGGGGTATATCATGGGCATATAACGTCCCCAGGATACTGGGGCCCATCGTTCCAACCTCCAATTCTGAGTTTGTTGGGGTTTGGGGGTTTAGGGCTTGTTCAGTCAGGTTTAGGGTTTAGGGTTAAGGCTTTGGGTTGTTTTGGGTTTCTGGGGTTTGGGGTTTAGGGTTGAAGGTTTAGTGTTTTTGGGTTTTGGTGGTTTGCTCTCAGGATTCAGGGCTTAACAGTACGGCCGCCTGAGGCCAAGCATTCTCTGCGGTTTTCTGAACTTATAGAGGTTTAGGATTCAGGGGTTTAGGGTTTAGGGGTTAAGGATTTAAGGTTTAGAGGTTAAGGGTTTAGGGGTTTCGGGTTCAGGGATCAAAGTCTAGGGGGTCTGACCCCGATCTATGAATATAGCCCTATAGAAATACCTCAATGCACTCCCATGTTCCCCGTAATCGCTGATAAGATGCTTTTGGAAGTTCATGGGTGCTTGCAAGAAGGGTAACAAGTACTTGACCCCAAGGCCCCAAGACACAACTCCCACTTGGGGGGGGTGTAGCAGGTCAGCAAGAACTGCCCAAGTCCGTGCTTGAACACAGGATGTGTTGGGGTTCTTCAGGGCGATGTATATAATACATTCGAACAAACACCTGCCATGCAGTTGTGGTAACGGACGTTTAGGACGTAAGCAAAGATGATTCACACCTGCTCCAACACTTGGAGGTTCATGGGACCAAGGAATTCATTGTATCCGCTGTTCTTACCGTGCATATAAATATGGTAGCTTGAAAGAGGCCAGTTCTGGAGACTAAGAGGTAGGGCCATTAACCAGGCAACCTGTGTCGAATGTCGAGACAGCTTGATCAATCTAAGCTTTCAATTTTCAATCCTTGTCGTCATGTCTGAAGCAATGCTGACCCGAAGGCATAGTTCTTGCGTCTATTGTAGAGGCAAATGCAGAGGCCTGCATAGTTGCCAATAATATTCTGTACAATAGTTATAGAATCTTCCGAAAGGCTGTAATTTCCCCAGAACGATATTCAAATTGTTTTGGCACCTACATCATAGGTTGCATTTCATGTGCGTTTTTGCCTTATTCAATTTTCCAGGCCCCTACGAACTATAACCACAGAACCCTAAATAACCCCTATATCCCTTCAAGGAACCCTACATCAAACCCTTCTCGCTGAGGTCCCCTACACGGAATAGGGTTTAGGGTGCAGCGTCTGGGTTTTAGGGTTTATGGTTTCGGGCGTAGGGTTTAAGATTTAAAGTTTAGGGTTTAGGGATGAGAGTTTCAACCAACCCCAATACCTGAACGATAAAGTCTTGCAAAATTTAGGGGCCTGTGTAATTAGAATAGGGTTCGTGGCACAATATCATATGTACATAATTACATTAAGCTTTTGAAGCAACTAATGTTGGAACGTATTCCGGATTCTACATTACATCCTGACGAATAAGTCCCAAATACAAGACAAACAGAAGCTCTACTTGGGTCAATCCCCCCGCCTAATAATGGGTAACACAAGCGAATTTTGTAGATATTTAAGGCCCTATCAACTCCAGACTTAGGGGCTGTTACTGTCGGGATTGACCTAAACCCTAAACCCTATAATGTTCTGTGTAGGGTTTAGGGTTGAGGGTTTCCCCTATTCCCGATTAACCCCCATACTGCAGGGGGCATTGGCCTAAAGCTTTACGATATACAAACTGGGATCGCCTCCTTGAGCATGTTCTACAAGTCTTCCCGTGGACACCCCTTAAACCCCTTAACCCTAAACCCCCCTACACCTCTGAAGCGCCAAACCCCAGAAGTAAAAGAACAAATTCATCTAAACCTTAAGACCCTAAACCCTAAACCTTAAGACCCTAAACCATAAAGCCTGGCCTCGCTTTGCTTTCCCACATGGCGCAAGGCCCACAGCCTTCAGTATCAAGAGTGCTTGATAAGGGGTTTAGGGTTCAGGGGTCTAGGGCTTAGGCTGGATAAGCTACATGTAAAATGGTAATTACATATAAGCCAATTATAACCATATGAGGTGATTTAAGGGGCTCAGAATGCTTGAGAACTCAATTATATTGGTAATGACTTCCGACCAAGGAAATAACCATATTAGGGAACTTAAGGCCCTCCTAATGGGGATTTAGGCTTGATTTCATGCAGTACCTGTTGCACAAAAAGGCTTAGCATAAGATAATATAGTACGAGACGGCTTGAAATCGCAGAGGCGGAGCTGTTCCTCATTTCGGGTTTTGACGCATTCTCCTAAGCAGCTGCTCAGCCAAACCCTAACCCGTAACTCAGAAAACTTGAGGGTTGGATGGGCGACCTTCGCGACTCTAGGCATACCATAGTACCATAGTTCCTAGGGTTTAGATATACAAGGTCGTGCATATCAAGCTTGAGGGTCGTGGTTCATGGTTCAGGCTCTGAGCCCAGGCTTTCAACTCTATATATCTTACGCCCCAAACCTACTAGGTAAACTTATAAACCCTAAATCCTACAACACGCGCCCTGCATACTGGAGCCCATGGTTTCCTACTTGAAGGTTGATGCGACTTAGTAAGTACTCTCCCGAAACCCTAGCCTAAACCCTATCCTGGTTTAGGAATTATGTTTCAAGGGCCTTTATCTAAGGCTTGTACTATGGGCTCTAAGTATGGACCCTTAAACCTGAGGTCCTTACATACCGAATATGTTCACAATAAAGCCCTGCAAGCCCAATTAAAACAGCCCGTACTTAGAACCCAGGCAGCAGGTATACCAGGGCCCATGAGTAGGGCTTAGAACTTAGTACCTTCTTAAAACTAGGGGGTACTTGAATTCAGGATTTCGGGTTTAGGGTTCTTCTTATACCTGGGTACTTGAATTCAAGGTTTGGGGTTCGGCGGACTTTGTAGCTCCTCACAAACAATGATCGTAACCTCCCTAGCTGGCCTTATACCGGCCCAACTGAATTATGAGCAGGCTTATCCCCGCGCCTAAAAACAGTGTAAACGGGCACCGTGAACCACGAAGTACGAAGGGATACGAGGTTCGGCCTGAACTAAGCACTGACAGCAACCACAGAATCCCGGCCCTTGAAGCCCAAACAGTGCAGCTCAGCGTCAAGGTTTGGGTTTTTGGGCTTACTCTCTTCCACCCATTACAATGTTTAGTATCTAACGTGGTGGGGTTAGTACTTAGTCTGAGCCGTATCGCTGCACAAGTAGGCTAGATTTACCTTGCCCCCGTTCGATATCCCCATAAACTCCTCAGTTTCCGTTGAATGGTCCATTCTCCTTTGCTGGGGCAAGGTTCTAAGTACCTGAGGAGCTCCAGATCGGGGGAGGGGACTACCTGGGAACACTGGGAACCCTAAATGCTGATGTAAACGCCTAATTGATAACCCCCCGGACTACAATAGGGATCCTAATATTAGGGTCCTTAGAAGGAAGGGGTTCATTAATCAGGTGTCTACATTAAGCAATATAAACAATAACTTGCACTTTCTTCTCCACTCTCCCTTCATATTTCGTTGTGTCCCAACATACCCCTCTATATCCCTTTATACTCCTATATACCCCTATATCTTCCCATATACATAGATAATCCTTAATTGAAGCGCATTGGGTTCCAAGAAGGAGCGCGGCTGGCCCATAAACCCTAAACGTTAAACCTCTAAAACCCCTAAACCCCTAAACCCCTAAACCTGAAACCCTAAACCACTAAACCCTTAAACCTCTAAACCACTGAACCCTTAAACCCCTAAACCACTAAACCCTTAAACCTTAAACCCCTAAACCCATAAACCACTCAACCCGAGCCCTTTAAACCCTAAACCCTGTAAACCCCAGGAAGTCTGAGACCCCGAGCTGATCGTAGGCCATCTTACCGCCTTTGGGGTTTTCTCGCAAGGTGTCCACCAGTGCACGGACCTCCGCTGTGGCGTTAAAATCTAGGGTTTAAGGTGTAGGGTTTGGGGTTTTATGGTTTAGGGTTTGGTGTTTAGGGTTTTAGGTTTGGAGTTGGGGGTTTAGGGTTTGGGGTTTGAGGTTTAAGGCTTGGGGCGAATAACAGTCTATAATAAGGGTCCTGTTAAGGGCTCTATATAGCTAGTTAATGAATGTTATCCAGCTACTAAAGAGTGGCGGCGGTATCCGAGGTTTAGGGTTAGCTAAGGTCTCAGACTCCAGGCTTCCAGGCTCGGGGTTCAGGGTTCAGGGTTCAGGGTTTAGGGTTTCGGCTATTTTTCATCGGAGGGTTTCGGGTTTAGGGTTTTGAGTTCACGGCCTAACTTCTAAGAGTCAGGTTGTAATGTTTCGGGTCTAAAGGGACATCTGTCATCTGCCTGATGATTCGTCGTGTGACGGAATGACAGCTCCGTAGAGGAGTCCCCACATTAGCAAACTGAAAAGGCTACTCTCAACATGATGGACCCCTCTTGGTTCAAGACTATATAACGTCACCTAGTTTAATATCCAAGGGTACAAAAACGGGACCCTCTTTTTCTGGGGTACTTACCATATAGTACGGCCATAGCTCCTATCTTTGTTCCTGCTTAATTCCAGCACCAGTCTCGGATACCGATAACCTGCACGGCTTGGGATTCCACAATCCCAACAACCCTATTTCTCCTCTGCTCATACAAAAATTCTTCGAAGTCCTGAAGTTTGTTTTAGGATTTAGGGTTTTGGGGTTTAGGGCTTGGGGTTTAGGGCTGAAGGCTTACGGTTCTAGGGGTTAGAGTTCAGGCCAGTGTTTCCAAGCTTTAAGATCCAGAAAGCAGCCTCGGACCTGGAAAGCTAAAAAAACCCTAAAACCCTAAGGTTTAGGGTTTAGGGTTTAAGGTTTAGGGTTTAGGGTTTAGGGTTTCGGGTTTGTAAACCCTGAAGCCCTAAAACCTAACATTGCAAACCCTTAAACCTTAAAACCTTGAAATTGATTGTAAACCCTGAAATGCCGAAACCCTACAACTCCAGACCCTAAGCCCTTTGGATTCAATCCTAAGCCTTCAAAGAACTTCCACTTCCCTTGCACTTTGCGTTCGAGTGGTTTAGGGGGTTTAGGATTTGCGGTGGGTTTCGGTTTGGCGCTCCAAGGATTTTTTAAACGAAGGGGATTTGCTGCAGGAAAGCAAAGGGCCCTTCTTTAAGGTTTAGGGTCTAGGCGACGTTCTTTCAAATGAACGCCTTGAGTATTAGAATAACGAATTGGGGTATACTATACTGTAACCAGAAAGGCGCTGCAGCAAAGGCATAACATTTGTGCGTATTGATCTATGGCGAGCTTCCACAGCGAACGGCTGCTTATAAACCACTACATAATCCCCGTCGTTACCATCTCAGCTTTTATGTTTCCAGTTGATTGTCTTTGTCCTTATCCGTGGTTCTGCCAGCCTTCACCCTAAGACCCTACATACCCCGCATGTCATGTACCCTACAGAATCCGCACAGAATCCCTGAAACAATCTTCCAAGGGACCCAATAAAGACCCCGTAACGGGGATTCTTGAAGGAACGACTTTGCTAGGTAGGGTTCAAGGTGCTTACTATTCTTCCGGGTTCTTAGAGTTGAGGGCTTGCGTCTAATCTTGAGTCACCTTATCCAGGCGAAAGCTATCTCTGCAAGGAGCGCTGTAGCTTTGGGGTTTAGAATTTAGGGTCGAACTCCTTAAAGGGGTTCATATAGGGTATGATATAGGGGGTAATTATAAGATTCAGGGTTGGAGGATTCGGGTTCAGAATACCGTTGCAAATTAACCGATGAGCACAGAAACTACGAAGGCACACCTTGACAGGAGTCCTTCCCGCGTAGGGCCCTATCACATTGAAAAGGGGCATACAGCAGCCTGGCAATTCCAAAGCACCGGCACAAAACATGGACATTCAGTTCTGATTCCTGTAGGACACTAACTTTAAACTAAAGCAGAACCAGCCATAGCTGAAATCCTCGTCTGTGCTCCAAGGCCCTAGCTAGCTCCTTGCAACAACCTGTCCCATGCGGACAACATTTGTTGCTTTGGGATGTCAGTTCTGGGGCCTACTTCTGGGTTCGGGAGCTGGGCCACCCTGGTTTAGGGTTTAGGGTTTAGGCTGCCGGGTTTTTTGATCCTTCATCCCTTGAACCCTAGACCTCAAGCACAGAGATTCTCATTCAGGAAGAACTCCGAACAAGATTGCCAGCTTAACGAGCTCAGGACGCTGGCTTAAGTTACAGGCTCTAGCGTTGCGGGTTTAGGCTTCGGGTCTGGGGTTTAGGGCTTAGGGTTTAGGGTTTGGGGTTGAGGGTTTAGGGCTTAGGGATGAAAGCTAAGGGCTCAGGGCTCACAACTCAAGCCTTAGACGCGAGAAGCATAACGGTACCTGCACTAATCCCCTTGCCCACGATCTCAGGGGTTTAGTTGCGTAGCGTTTAGTGTTTAGGGAGTACTAAGGTAGGCTTGGGGGCCCCTATGAACTTGAGCGTACTATGACTTTACAATGACTTTTTAAGGATTGAGGGTACATTTTTAAAATCAGTTTCTAATCTCTACCTGACTTGGGAGGGGTTTAGGGTTCAGGGTTCAAGGTTTAGGGTTCAGGGTTCAGGGTTTAAGGTTTAGGGTTCAGGGTTTAGGGCTTAGGTTTTGTTAGCGGGCCTCCAGTTCTGGAAAACTGCTCCCTAGGTGTCGACGTACCGGCTGGCATCCGCGAAGGGCAATGTCTCTCAACCCTAACCCTATACTATAGGCCCTAAGCCCTGATCCCTATATCCTAATCACTAACACGAAACCCTACTCACCAAGTGCTCAGCCCTGAAATAGCCCCTGACATGTTCGCGCTTCTAGGATTCTGGTAGAACCTATAGAAAATAACATGCCCGGAGGCCCCAACTCTGCCCTAGGGTTTAGGGTTTAACCCCAAATCCTACACCCTAAACCCTCAAGCCTTGTGCCCCTACTCCTGAACTCCAAACCCTAAACGCTGGAAACGTAAACCCTCAACCCTCAAACCCTGAAACCTAGTACCCTAAATTCTGAACCGTAAAGCCTAAGCCCTTAACCCTAAAAACCCTAAACCCTAAACAACCTTGCCAGCGCGTGATCAGCGGAGGCCAGCTTTGCGCTAGTGGTGCGCAGAAGTTTCGTCGAAATCATTAAGGAGGGTTGCAGTTTAGGGTTTCGGGTGTATTGTTTAGGTTTTAGGTTTTAGGGTTTAGGGGCTGGGGCTAATAGGGAGTAAGGAAATACGTATTATAGGGATTAGATAGGGATCATATTCCCTTATTCCCTCTAACCACCCATGAGTTACAGGGGGTATCAAGGTTTCTGTCATCAGTAGAGGTTCAGGGCTTTACACGACATGCAACCTTGGTTTTTTTCTGGGAGCCCATACCCCAGCCCTCCCTTCTCGTCTTCCTCGAAATACCCAGATGAAGCCTAGCTAGTGTCTGTTTAAGCCTTATTAGTTAGATGGGGGTTATATAGGGATATTGGAAAATGGAAACCACTACAGTATAAGGGGTTATTTAATGTTATTTAGGGATCGTGGAAAAGAAAATAGAAATGGGTTCTATAGGGAGAATGGAAAAGAAAGTGGAAACTACTATCTAAGGTTAAGGGTCTAGGAAGTCCTGTAATGAGGGGGGTGTGGTTTAGGCTCTACGACTCTAGGGCTAAGGGCGTATTGTCACACTTTTGAGCACTGCAGTGGACCGGAATGTTCACCTGAGCCAGCTTGGCGGAAATCAAAATTAAAGAAGCCTATAATCTAGGCTAGGTAGCATAAACTCATGTGCGCTCTCTGATGAATAAACCATCATCTCGTGGCCAAACAATAAACGGTGACAGAGGGACATAATGTGGCGCTTTCTCTCCAGTCAGTGTACCAGCCAAATTCAAGAGGCAAAGTCTGCGCACCACAGCAGGACATGAAAAAACGATAAGCTAATTGTCTAACGAATTCACGCAGCCTGGTTCCCTCTCGCGCACGCAGACCTTCAACATTCCAACCCAGCTTGCCACAGCCTTGATGACTAGACCCTGAATAGTAGTTTCCATGTTCCTTTCCATTATCTCTATACAACCCTATGTATCCTCTATATGGCACTTTCCCAAAATACGGGGACCCCAATATAGGACCCAAAATAATCTAGTCCTTATTAAAGGGGCCCCTAAAAGGGTACCCCTAAATTTTGGGAAACCCTAAACCCTATATATCCCTATATAAACCCTTATAAATTCCCGTTTAAAGGGCATTCTTGGGACCCCTAAAAGGGTACCCCAAATTTTGGGAAACTCCCATATAAAGCTCCCTGGCTCAAGCATACCTGCTATAGGTTGCTTTGCAGAATGCAGGATCTTGACAGCGAGCCATGGACCATGAGATCACTATGTTTAGGGTTTAGGGTTTAGGGTTTAGGGTGCAGATTGGGGGTTTCTCAACCAGTAGTTGGGTTATGTTAAGGATTTTTGGGGGGTAATGGAAAAGAAATTGGAAACTACTATTTAGGGTTATATGGGGGGGGTAATATCAAGGTTATAGGGCATAATGGAAAAAGAAAATGGAAACTACTATTTAGGGGTTAGGGTTTAGTGCACCCCTAGGAACATTTGGGAATTACAAAACGGTCATGCCGGTGCCGATTATTGATTCAACAGAGTGATTTGCAGGGAAAACAGCACAGCCCGATTGATTAGAAACAACATGCGACCTCCAGGTTCTGCCGCAAGGAAAGGCCTGAGTAGGAAACCTAAACCAATCCTAAACCCCACACCCTGAAAACCTAAATCCTCAAAGCACCCACAAAACCCTGAATCCTGATCACTTGAAGCAATCTGCGAGCGCAACAGGGAGGGAGTCTGGACAGGTGCTTCAGCATCGGCGGCGTGGGCTTCTCAACCCTCAACCATGAACTCCTGTACGTCTGCAAATTACACGTTGTGGGATTTGGGGGTCGGAGTTTCGGCTTGGGGCAAAACACCCAGTCTTCAGGAACCCCGTCAATGATTATCTTGACAAGTAGGGAATGCAAGGCATGGCGACTCGCTGGTACTTGCTAACATTTGAGGCCTTAAAGATTTGGGGTTTAAGGCTTTCTGGGACATGAATTATAGGAGCTAGTGTTGGGGATATGGCAAGGTTGTCAAAAGTATGGTCCCTTTTGAGGTATGATCAATGTTAAGGGCCATAGTATGTTAGGGTACATGGGGATCATTAAAGCATCCATTCCCCCATTCTCTACATAGCACCGCGCAGACGGTGCACCTCCGCTTGATGTGAACCGTCCATGCCGTTGCAATTGTCACGTGAGTGACCAGGGCACGGGAAAAAAAACAAGAGCGGATGATTTAAGGCGTACACCAGAGAGGATTTATGGTTTCGGGTTGAGGCATTTGAGGTGTAAGGCTGCGAAACCTCGGAATCAATTGGGAAGAAACTACCTATGAAAATCATGTACCCGGTAATGCTATTGCCTTACTTGCCTTGAGCGCCACCGTAAGTATGTAGCTCCTGGGACTTGCGCTCACATCCGCCGATGACCAGTGAGCACATCTAAAGCATGCAATGAGGCTGCGCTAGTCATCGTGGGGTACGGTACTCAGGGGTCCTGTTGTAGCGAAGAGCTGAATCCCACCAGGGTCTGCGAGGGGACACTGATTAGCCTTCGTTTTTGTTGTGTGGACATTTCACATGCACAGTGACCAAGTACTTATTGGGGATCTAAAACCACTCACACAAACGATTGAAACCTCTTCTTATTTCTCGCCCCAAGCTTTGCCAAGTAAAGGGAAACGCCCCCGCGACGCCCCCCACCCCAACAGCATCATGAACACAGCTTACCGCGGCTGTTTGCTTATTTAGGGCAGGTAGGGAAGCTCCAGACGTGAAGGAGATGGCACCTACTATTTATGATTCAATCTTTGGGGCTTAGCAAGGTCCAGAAACCAGATGAAGATCTAGGATTTATAGCTTATAAGATCCATTCCCTTCAGGAATAAGGTTCTCATGAGAACAACAGGATCAGGAAAGCAATACTTTCAGTTTAAGTGTTTAACTCGGACAATGGTGACAGAGAGCATGAAACTTACATGAGCTACAATCAATATTGCCAATATCATTAATGGACATGGGTTCCTACTGGGGCACATATGAGGGACTATACTAAACCAACAAGAGGACCGCTATGTCTGCCCTTAATGGTCCTTTGGTAACCTTAAACCCTAACCCTAGAGCCTAAACCGTTAGTGGTCCTTTACTAACGCCAGGAAACCCTAAAGCCTAAACCCCAAGCCCTTAATACTCGTTTAGTAACCCAGGAATAACCCAAGCCCATCATGATCCTTTGGCTCAGGGGGCTTAGGGGTTGGGTTTTAGGTTTGGGCTTGGAGTTGGAAGAGCCGCATTATACTCAGGTAATATCCCATCGCCCCTTTTTTTAGCCTAAGGATACACGAAACTTTGCAGCGTACCAACACGCCTACCCGAAACCCTAAATTGTCCCTAAATCCTGTCATCCCAGTGTCCATTTCCTGCTCCATTTTCTTTCCCACTTTATTCCCCCAACCTAAACCCTAAATCCTAGACAAAATGGAGATTTCAAGTTCTTTGTCAATGTTCCTGGAGCATCCTCCTGCCCTTGCCACCTGACACCACGAAAGCTCCTCAAAAGTCTGCAACTCCCTGCGAGGAGGCAGCTGGACTCTTGAAAAACAAACGGGCACGCAGGCCGAATCATGCCATCCCTATCATGTGGGAGATTGCCCGCATTCAGGTCTCTCAACCATAAACCGTTCCGGTGCAATTGAACATGAGACCATGATGTTGGGAAAATCCCATGTGCTAGACAAATTTCAGAGGAGCACTTGGGCAAGGGCGCCAGCATCTTGAATTCAACGTCTAGGCGGTCGGAAGCAACGCGATTGAACAAAATGAAAGTCCTTGATTACAAACAGCTCTACACACAGCATGTCCGTGAAACAACTTTATGGAGCTGTCATGACCCTAAACCCTAAGCCCTCAAACGCATGATTCAACAAGTCTGAGCAACAGATTCGTGACCATCCAACGCCTTCGCTCCGACCACCCGTCGTTCATGATACTTTAAGCTTCTGGTTATAGCGTTTAGGCTTTAGGGATAATGGAGAACGTGAAAAAGAATGGAACATGAATTGGGAGCTGGGGTTATGTAGGGGTGTCTAGGGTCCATAGTAAAGATTCTGCATTACCTAAAGTGTCACGTGTTATGGGACTATGGCATTTCAATATACTACGGCCATGCAATAATAGCACCAACAGTACAGCCCTGCGTGGCGCTCAGTACAGAGCAGCCACCAGAAAATGATACACGTCAGGAGATGGGCAAGCTTGATTGTGGATAGACTGGGCTCATGCATCAACAAAGAAGGCTCATGAGACTGGGTTGCCGCTAAAGAATTTAAAGTAAGCTACTAACATGGAGAAACCAGATTAGCTACTACATACCCATATTAGGATAGCATAGTTAAAGTTTCATAACAGCAACCCAGAAGGACCGACAGGAACAGGATATCGGATAGCGCAACGGAGCTTCGCAAGACTAAAAAAGCAAACATTGACAAACAAAACGGTAATTCTAGCGCTAATACATGCACCACAACCCAACTTCGCAGAAGGGACATATCTATTAGATACCAAACCATCGCAGGAACGCCCCCAAAACGTAAACCTAAACCCCTAAGCCCTCTTTCACGGCTTACCCTTGTTGGCCAGCTCCTTCCCAGAAGGGCTCTTGAAATTGTTGCTTGCACCGGCTATGCTGGCTCATCTGGCTGACATGGCAGACAGACTTTACCGGCGCTGGTGGAAAGAAGCAACTTCACACAGGCTGGACAACTGCAGTGCGGCAGCATTGGAGCATACTCAGTCCGCAATCCCAGAAAAGATGCAGAGACTTCCAGTAATTCAGAGGCTCATACTGGGTGTGCTGTCTTCTTCGTCTCACACCATGTAGAACACACTCCAATTTACCAGGAGCAATATGCATCACGACCCATCCCTGAGGAATTG
Organism: Symbiodinium pilosum; assembly: GCA_905231905.1. Taxonomy (NCBI): domain Eukaryota; class Dinophyceae; order Suessiales; family Symbiodiniaceae; genus Symbiodinium; species Symbiodinium pilosum. The sequence goes on from CAJNIZ010045411.1 coordinate 44,410, forward strand.
AGGCCCCTGTCTCTCCCTTTAGAAAGGGTCTGGCCTCACAACTCTGCAAACTCTATCTTAGGGGTTACAATAGTACACCCCCCAAAGGCACCCCTCCGATTTAGAGCCCTACTAGGCCTTATGAGGCCTGATATAATCCTTGTTGGCTCCTTACACCCTGGGTGGGGTCCTTTGGGGGGATGGTATTATGATCCCTTACTACGGCTATTGAAGCAAGTTCGGCCACAACCCGGAACATAGAAATCCTAGAAGATGGAAACTACTGTTATTGAGGGGTTACATAGGGTTTATATTGGGATAATGGAAGAGTTCCCTTGGGTCTGTATAATGAGAAACCCCAAAATCATTCTGTGGCTGAGGAGGGGGCAGCAATGCTGCATACCGTTCCGGGTTTACGTAAAGAGCTCCCAAACCCCTAAACCCCTAAACCCCTAAACGCCCAAACCCCTGAACCCCTGAACCCCTGAACCCCTGAACCCCTGAACCCCTGAACCCCAAACCCTACAC
>CAJNIZ010045412.1:0-27816 GCA_905231905.1 Symbiodinium pilosum
TTTAGGGTTGGGTTTAGGGTAGGGTTTAGGGGTTCAGGGTGTAGGGTTTGGGGGCGGATTGATCTGAGGGTGCTCGGGGGAAACTATGTTAGCTTCCCATAGGCCCAGACAGGAAAATATGACACGGGGGAAGGTGTTTTCCGTCATGGCCACTTTGGGAAGAGGAATTTCGAACGCTACGAGGTAGCCACTACCCTTACTACTTGAAGGCCAGGGGACATGGGGCTTTATGGCCGTCCTTGGGGTTGCCCTGCTTGTAACCCCAATTATAACCTACTCACACCCCCTGAAATTTCAAGTCCTGTGAGAAGAATCAACAACAATAATAAGCTTCCCTGCAGGCCGTTACTACTAAGAGCAAGAGCCGAAATGACTGTAGAAGGGAGTGTATGTTCGATCCTTCGCACGCGCAAATGAGAATGCAAGAGCGAAGAACTCAAGGAAACCTTCAGCTGAGCAGGTGGGAAATACAGGTTCATGATCCCATCCTCTTCTTGTCGTCGATTCGCGCCCCTGCGCACTCGACCAAACCCTTGCAATGCACGACCGCAGCGGTGGTCGATACCGCTAGCTTGCCCATTCTCATCCTGCATGATAGCACTAGCAGGCTCCGTGGTGTTCACGACCATGTTCGATTATCCACTCGTGGAACGGTTGCCACGCCGATTGGGGTAGCTGTCCATTGGTCCAATCATCGGTGCATTGTTGATATTGTTGATTGCGTGCCAGTTTGGTTGCGTGGGATTTGGTACATGTCTGTCATACAATTGATGAATGCCACCCTCTGCAATGCTTCGTGCATCGACTGGCGACCAATTCACCCTGATTTGTGCATTGTATGCGACATTCTGTGGTACCCTCAAGGGAGGCCTATATGAATCTGATATAGCGCTATTACCCTTACACGAGCCTTCTATGGGTCTTACATAGGCCATAATCTAAACTTCTAGTATCCCCCGGGAGAAGCCCTATAATACCCCCTATACAATCATATATATATATACATATATAACAATCTTTCAGGAGTGTAGACTACAGCTCATATGGGTGTACCCACATTGAAACTACCCAGCGCTTCCAACATGATGAGCTGGCTGGCCCTCTCCAGACGTGGAGTACGGCTGATGGACGAATCCCTGCATGACCTTCAGCTTCCCACGCTACCATTACAGGATTCAGGTAAGGATATAATATCCTTATAGACAGGTGGGATGGTCATTTATACTACCATAATTCCTGGGGCTCAAATACATGCAGGATTTGGCCCATCAACAATATGAGTCATGCCGCTTGCATCTTGTGATCCAGAATAGCTTCAGCTTTCGGATCAGCCTCCATGCGATAGAGAGTCCCTATGACCCTACGGTGGATGCGACATTCCTGCATGACGCCAAGTACTCATGCCTTTGGAGGTATGGTACTATAGTATGCTACATCATGTGGCAGTGGGCTACACTTTATCAGTCCCACTGCTATTGTGCCTCGCCTTTTACAACGACCATTGCCATCTGCAACTGCGCGGGAATGCTGCTCACCATTCGCAAGCATTTTGCATTTGATGTTTTTGAACAAGTCGTATGCTCTGTCTTACCACCTCCCCTAGCAAGTAGCCCATCGTCCCTCAGGGTCCCCAATCAGGGCAGGGATCTTGCGCAAGGGAGGCCAGTCTCTGTGACTTAAAAGGTTGCTCAGAAGAAAAAGAACATCCAAAAGGGAACGTGCCAAAACCTAACTAGTGCCAACGGCAAGGAGCACAAAATGGTTAAAAAGCAGTACCGAACCTTAACAGCAGCAATGCGAATAAACATACTCAGAATGCAATGCCAATAACACTGCCCCTTAACCCTTGATATTGCTCATGGTAAGAAGAGCGCTACATCACCTTAGTATAAAACAGTACCGCAATTCCCTATGACTTGTGGTACCCTAAACCCAAGCCCTCAACACTAAACCCTAAACCGCCTTCACCCACTGCACAAGGTTTGGTATCAACCGGAGTTTTGCTGATGCTGAGCATGCCGCTGCTAGCTGAAGTGGCGAGACCTCAGGGTCCCGCTTGGCGTTCAAGGTTCAGGGTTCAGGGTTTAGAGTTTTAGGGTTTTAGGGTTTCAGGTGTAGAATTTACGGACCAGCTGGGACAACAGCGAGACATGAAATGTTTGATCACCAAACAGCCACTTCTCAGATTAAGGACCGCGGGCCATCACATGTGGCTGTTTGGCAAGAACGGCTTTAGTTCTGATTGGTTGGCTTCTCAGGTAGGCTTTAAGGCTTCAAGGCGCTAAACCCTGAACTCTAAACGACCTACAACAAAGAAGAATAGAGTCTAAGGTGTAAGGTTTACGGCAGAGGGATTTATGGTTCCCCTGTGGTGGATCGTATATGGAATTGCCCAAAACCAAGATAAGATCACTATATATCACATGGGGATCTCATTATGATATTGGGCTGTATACCCCATGTTCCATCTACCAAAAGAGGGGCTTTACGTTTCAGCGGGAAGCTCGGGTTAAGGGTGACACGCTCGAGGCGTTGGAGCTGCAGACTCGGGGGTTTCCCAAAATTGGGTGGATTCCTGAAATAAGGACTATCGTATTTTGGGGTCTATGCTGGGGCCACCATATTTTAGGAAACTACTACGTGGGTTGCAGGGCTTGTAGGTTTTACGGCGTGAAGTTTACCTTTGAGCCACAGTCTAAACTACTAGCATCCCCCTTAATATCCCCAACTATAATCCTCCTTATAACCACCTCCAAGGAGTTTAGATTATGGCTCATTTTAGGATTTAGGGCTTAAGGTGTAGGGTTTCAGTTAGAACGTTGAACCCCCCAAACCTCAAACCGTGAGCGCTTTGGTGTCAGGGCTTGGGGCTTGGGCTGAAGAGGCGTGCGGTATGAGAGTTCAGGTCAGGGGTTCAAAGGTTCGGGGCTTCAGGGTGTTGACTTGACCCTAGACCCTCAACACCAAACTACGTTCATCGTCTTTCCATGTTTGGAACCTGACTGCCTCGGACCCAATAGCAAAACACATGATCTTTCCAGGTCTAAGGACACCTTCATTGAGGTTGAATTCGGTAGCTCAACCATAAAAAAGGGTAAGTAAGGATGCTCCACACTTCGGTCATAACAACAGCAGCTGCAGGAGGATGGGCAGGAAGTCAGGAGGACAGAAGAGCAGCGACAGCAGGAGAGGGACGTCAAGTAGCAAGAGTTCTTGAAGGTTCACTACTAATCACAATAAGGGTCTGAAGCTTTAGAGTTTGGGGGGTTTAGGGTTAGGGTTTGGGGTTAAGGGTTCAGGGTTTAGGGGTTAAGGGTTTAGGGGTCTAGGGCTTGCGGGTTTAATGTTTGAGGGCTTCTGGTTCAGAGCTGCTGGATTGCTTCTTGGATGCCTTTGTCTCCCTCGGCAGGCAAGGCCATATCAGCAAGTTCTTGTAGTATGAACCATAACCCTGGTAGTATGAATCTTAACCCTTAAGCCTAAACCCTCAACCCTATAAACCTTTAACCCAGAACCCTGAACCCTCAACCCTATAAACCCTAAACCCTCAACCCTATAAACCCTAAGCCCTTAGCCCTTAACCCTAAACCCTTAACCCAAAACACTTAACCCTCAACCCTAAACCCTCAACCCTAAACCCTATAATCCCTGCATAGAGGAGCAACCCCATGTCTCGAAAACTTTCCCATACAAGGAGGGGCCCCCTAGTTACATAACCAATATTATTAATCCTATAACTAGAACTTATGGAAGTTATGGCCATGGTTATCCTAACTTATAACCCAAAGTATACCTAGGGGGCCCCTCCCTGTATGGCAGCCTGAACTGCTACGAATGGTTCGAACCAATGCCAGACAGCAACAGCTTTGGGTTTAGGGTTAGGGTTTTGGGTTTGGGTTTGGGTTTAGGGGTTTAGGTGTTGAGGGTTGGGGTTAAGGGTTTAGGGCACCTACACAGCCAGTAGTTCATAACTATCTGTTCTCATTTTCTTCTACTGTGAACGAAATCGGCTCATTCCCGTGACCTTAGACCATAGACATTGCTCATTGTTTTGGCCAACTGGGCTGTCCAGATAGAAACGAGTGCTGATGAGGCGCTCAGCAAATCAAAAGGGCAGTGTAGAACCTGAAGCCCTGAATCCCTAAACCCTAAACCCAAGGGCTTTGGATCGCTTATATGGTTTCGACCCGTTTGGGCAAAAAATACCTGCCAAAAACAGGCTCAAGAATCCGGGGCTGTGGACTTCGGGTTTTGGGCTTTGGGCTAGAACAGTGTTAGTTGGTGGTGGAACCTGAGGGGTCCTCCTAACCTATACAGAACTCAATCCAGAAGCCTCGTCCCGAGCCAGGCGTTGTGCGTCGCATCTTGCTTCCAGGAGCCACTGGCACACCTGGCTGTTGTGAGGGGATGTAGGGTTCAGGTTCAGGGTTTAGGATTTAGGGTTCTTTTTTTTACAACCCCGTTGACACTCCTTTGTCTAGCACATGCTCGGGGCTTCTTGTTGCCCGGTCGGTTCTAGGGCCCGTTTCAGGATTTAGGGTTTAGGGTTTGGAGTTTAGAGTTTGGAGCTTAGGGTTTAATGTTTGGGGTTTAGAGTTCAGGATGTAAATAGAGGCTTCAAGGTTTAGGATTTATCATGTATAGGATGTAGGTTTTAATGTTTGTGCTGGGTGTGCAGTTTATGGTTTAGGCTCAGGATCTACAGGGTCTGCGCTTCAGACTTAGCGTTTATGCTAGCAGGGTGGAAATTAATGCTTGGGAGCTTAGAGCTTGAGGCTTAGGATTTGGGCAGACTTACAAAATCCACGCGGCCCCTTACAACAAGAGATGCCATAAACCCCATCCTGAGCCCATTCTATCCAGGATTCTTGCAACTTGACGGGCTATCTTTGGGCCATCTGTCTGTAGAATGAATGTTCTATCTGGAGGTGCTATTATAGACTGCTTATGATTCACACGTAACTCAGGTATAACCATGTTGAAGGACTTCCTGGGGGCGTATGATCAGGTTCTACCGGCAATAGCGAGAAGGTAATGGCCAACCGGACCTTAAACTAACTCATGCAGCTTGTAGTCCGATATGCTCCTTGCGCTAAGTTCTGACTCCCTCTCTGTTGAGACGTCAAATTATAGTGTCATCTTCCTCATTAAGCTCCAAACTGAACCCTAACCCCTAGAGTTTCAGAATAAAGGGCCTAGCATTGACAAAGGACATCCAACCATGACACAGGCCGTAGGCCGCGAAGCAATCCCTACTAAGCTCCAGACAACTGATTTGCATAATATGCAAGGGGTTTTTAGAGTTCAGGGTTTAGGGACCTGATAACTGGAATACAGAAGTACCGCCCCTCGGATAAAGGCCAGCTGAACAGCTCTGGAAACTTGGGTCCACAATGCTGCCTACGAAGTGAGCCTGGCGTCGTGAATCCTTTGCTACGTCATTGGATGATGAAGGAGCCGTAGGACAAGCAGCCAGGGAACTTTAACAGCATAGCATCGCCCGAAACACTAGATGCAACCCCGCAAGTTTGCTAGCACCAACAATTAGGGTTTAGGGTTTAGGGTGGATGTTGCCGATAATTTTGGTCTCAGGTTCAGGCTATGAGTCAATGGCATCGCTTGTTCATCCCCACCAGTACTTGTGCTCCTAGTATTGCTGCTCCGCAGATCCTCAACTCTAAACTCTAAATAGTAGTTTCCACTGCGTTCTCCATTATCCCTCTTTCACTCCCATATACTCTACCTTACTATAATGTAGTAGTTTCCATTGTATTTTCCATGATCCCTACATAACCCCCATATATACCCTATGATTATATCAGTAGTGTCCAGTTTGTTTTCCAGTATGCCATGTCCCCCTGGAGCGCAACCCAGACCCCTGGGAGGATCTGAAAATTAGATCCCCTATATAGACATTAGAACCCCAATATAATCCTTATATGAGCCACTGTCTAGACTCCTAGTATCCCCCTTAATATCCCCAAATAGAAATCCCTATATAACCCCTTTAAGGACTTTAGACTATGGCTCATATAATTTCTCCTTTGGCTCTAGGGGATCTAACTTTTACATCCTTTTGGGGGTCTGGGATCGCCGGCTCTGAGAACTTCGGGGTCAAAGACACAGATTTAGGGTTAAGGGTTTAGGGTTTAGGGTTTGGGGTTTGGAATTAGGGTTTAGGGTCTAGGGTTTCGTGTTTAGGGTTTCGGGTTTAGGGTTTAGAATTTTTAGGGTTCCGGCTTTAGGGGCCAGGGATGCAGCCTTCCTTGAACACTCTTGGCGGCATCCCTGAACAAGCGCTCAAACGCCGCATATAGGATCTGATAACCTTGCTCACGCCTGCACTTGTCGTCCTTGCCTCTGTCCTTCTGCATTGCATTTGTTTACCAGTTCAGGCTTCAAGGTTTAGGGTCCTGGCTTGAACACCTCCCACATTAAACACATCCTGAAAGGGTTATATGGGCAGTATAGAAGGGAATGGAGCAGCACATGGAAGCTACCATACACTGTTCAGGCTTTAGAGCTTAGGGGGTTCCCCACTCATTATAGTCCTTAATTAATGCTCCTCATAAGAGAACTCTAGCATGCTAGGAAACATATTGTAGGATGAACTATAAACCCTAAACCCTACGACCCTAAATTTAAACTCCTAAGCTGAACTCTACACCCTAAGCCCTAAAACCCCAAAACCCTAAAACCGTAAACCGTAAACCCTAAACCCTAAACCCTAAAACCCCAAAACCCTAAAACCCTAAAACCCTACAACCCTACAACCCTAAACTCTTCGGACCGCTCAAACACCTCGAGTTGCCCGTTGCGAGCTGCGTAGTGAAACGGAGTGCGCTGGTTCCAGGTCCTGGCTTACCCAAAGGGTCCATGTAGCCTTAGAGTACATAACTTGGGCATCTAGAGTTTAGGAATTAGGGTACGGAATAAGGACGTATATTATATGGGGATGATATAGGGTTAAACTAGTTCTATAGGAACCCCTTTGGGCCCTAAGTATATACTATATGGCTACATGGACCCTCTGGGTTAACGGTTAATTAACGTATCAACCGAGACCCTCCTCCTCCCCACGACTTACTGGGGGTAAGTCGGGAATACATATATGGCTTCGGGCTTAAGAGTACTTACCTTTGGTTAGCTGGGAATGAAGGACTGGAAAAGGACATAGAAACTACTACAATGGGTTGTATAGGCTCAGGGTTTGGAGTTTAGAAGCAATGGAAAACAACATGGAAACCCCAAACCCTAGACCCAACTACTATAAGGGGTTAGATAGGTACTACTATAAGGATCCATTCCTTCATTCCTAGCTCGCAAAAGGTAAGTAACGTATCAACCCGGGCCCTCCTACTCTGTACTCACTGGGGGTTAGTGGGGGATAAAAAAAATTGTGTGTATATATATATATGTATATAACCCTAAACTATCTTTTTATCTATCTATGTATAGATATATCTATATATATATACAGATACAGATAGATAGATAGTTTAGGGTTTAGGGTTTAGGGTAGGGAACAAGGGAGCATATTATGAAGGGTTTACATAGATATCAAAATCCCTTATTCCCTGCACAAAAACCAGTTAGTCTATAAGGGCCTCAGTGCCCACTGTTCGGGGCCATGTATCGCTAATCAGGGGTACAAGGGTTGGAACACGGGCTTTAGGGTCAGGGTCATAGGGTTTAGGGTTCAAGGTTTAGGGTTCAGGATTCAGGGTTTAGGGCTTATAGGGCAAAGGACTTACCTTCTCCCAAACTTACATAGAAAGGGGCTTCATGCGTATGATGAGGGGGGTATGTAGGGATGTAGGGGGATGTGGAATGTTCAGCAAACTATCACAACTCTTGACTGGCAAGACCTACAGGATATTCACTGGGCACCTTCGGGAATGAAAACTGAAGCAGAGTTCAGGGTTAGGTACTTTCTTGCAAGCTAACAGGGAAGCCCAATACAGCCCCCCCCCCTCCAACGGAAAGTAATTGCACATGTCTGCATTCCTCTTCTGGGGAAGTGTATAGGGCTTAGGGCAAGTGCTCCGCCGATTGTAGACTGGGATTTAGGGTTGCATTTGAAGGTGTTTAGAGTTTTGGGACAAGTTTATGGCCCAGGGTTTAGGGACAATAGGTTTGAGGAGTAGCTCAAGGCTAAACCTTAAGCCCTAAACCCTAATCCTCAAACCCAAAACCCTAAAGCTTAAACCCTAAACCCGAAACCTCAAACCCTAAAGATTTCTCGGATTAGTTCAGGGCCTACAGGGGCCCAGGGGGTCTGAATTCAAGACCCAGGACTGTGAGCCAAGGCTCCCCTAGCAGTAAAGGTTTAGGGTTTAGGGTTTTAGGTTTAAGGTTTAGGTTTTTAGGGTTTAAGGGTTTAGGGTTTATAAGGTTTAGGGTTTGGGTTTGGGGTTTCGGGTTGAATTGAGGGATCTGGGATTGGGATGGTTAGGTTTCAGCGCTTGGAACTATTGGTTGGGGGTTTAGTTAGGGTTCAGGGATGAAGGTCTGCTTTAAACTTCATAGCCTCATAATAGCAACGCTACCCTACGCTTCCGAGCAATAGTGAGTAGATCGGGGGAAACAAGGGATTCCTTGTCTGTATCGGTCATGTGTCGGGTTCTCCTGCCTGTGCTAAATCAGCTTGGAGAAAAACCTCTATGCCATCAGCTAGGCTGATGGCGCTTGTTGCCGTCTCCTCAAATAGTACATGTCTTCCCTGTGCATCGAAAAAGCTATCTCTGGGATTACAGATCCGACTTTTGTATTTCCATCGGGTTTCAGGCATTTCAAGCCGCACAATACAACAGGCAAATTGACTCATCCGCGTTGGCCTAGTTGTAACCTCATCTTGTAACCCACTTGCTCCCCGAAGCGTAGACCCTGAACCCTTAAACCCTTAAAGCCTTACCCTGAAGCCAAACATATCCCTAGGACCCCTTTACAAGGGCCCGTAGTAGAACCCCTTAAGGTTCCTCCCGATGGGAATCGGAAAACCACTGTGTGTGTACTTGTACACACAAATATCTGTAGAAATATCCATATACACATACATTGTGCATGCCTACTAGACACGTTCCTGTAGCTTCAGCGCTGGGGGGTTAACGGTCAAGCTGCGTTTATCTGTCTGCACATTCACGCATAGTTCACATCCCCGAGAGCAAGTCGAATGCCCAAGCCTATACCCCCCTTGTCCTCAAACCCCAAACCCTACACCCTTGGGTTTAGGGCACCCTAGAACCCTAAAGCCCGAGTCCTCGACCTCAAGCCCTAAGACCTGATCAAATGCCTCAACCCATGCAAGTTGTAATCCCTGGAGCCGCCCCAGCCCAATTCCTAAGCCCTGCTGTTGAAAAGAGGCTTAATACAATCTACATGGCGGTTTCCCAAAATTTGGGGTAGTGTTTTAGGGGTCCCCATAATAAGGACTATAGTATTCTTGGGTCTACAATGGGGTACCCTATTTAAAGGAAACTACCACATTAACCCTGAACCTGAAAGCCCGAAACACAGTAAACAACTAAATTCCGCAAAAAATCACTTAGACCACCGCAACGACACCCTCCCCCCCGACTTCCTCTGAAAATGCCTGAAATCTTCTACCACCTCCATGCACTTCCCCGAAACCTGCTGGTTGTCAATAAGCAGATGCCTATAGTAAACGCTACGTGAGCTATAGTCTAAACTCCTAGTATCCCCCTTTATATCCCGTATAGTAGTCCCCTATATAATCCCCTATGTAATCCCCTATATAACCCCCTTTAAGGAGTTTAGACTGTAGCTCACGTAACAATCTCCATGTTCGTGTCATTCCTTCATTAACTCGACCTCGCAACCAGCAAGCAAACCATCGCCAGTTGATCATCCCATATATCTCTACACATCCCCTTGTAACCTCTAGAGCCCTATACCGGGACCCTATACATCTTAAGTACTCGTAACAAAGTTAATCCAGTTCAACATTGATATTCCATGCCACTTCTCATTTTGTTATCCATTACTCTCTTCCCGAATAACCAGGGCTACAAAAGCTTAAACCTTTTTTTATAGAGACCCCGAAAGGAAGCCCAAAAGATTAAAGTTCTTCCGCTGGCTAAGTAAGATTATTCTACAGTAAGCCTCCCAAGCCGGCCCTAGAAGCATACTGGCAGCACCTAAACCCTTACTATATCGCTTGAAACGCCAGTTTCCAATTCATGTTCCATCTGCATTCTGTTTCATCTTGAACTCCCTACTTACAGCTCTGAACCCTTTGAATCCTGGGTAACATGGTAATTGCCCATGTTCTTTGCCATCTTGAGGGGATCTTCCATCTAACGCCGCACAAAACCTGAACCCTGAACCCTCATTAGTTCCCCTTGAACCCCACGGCCTCAAGCCACTCCACAAAAAAACCTAAACCCTACAACCGCCTAAACCCTACACCCCTCAACCCTGAATAGTTTCCATTTTCTTTTCCATTATCCCTATATGAGCCTATATTGTACCCCTGTATTCCCATATTCCCTACCAACCCGACACCCCAAACCACCGCCAGGTCCACAAAGGCTCCAAGGTCTCTGCGGTCTCTGCTGCCAAACGCGCCAAAAGGCATAGGGTCTGCAAATGCCCGTTGCCTTCCCACTGCGGGGGTACTACAGGGGCCTAAATAATTACCAATATCATTTATAGGGATTGGCTTTTGGGTTTAGGGTGTAGGGTTTAGGTTTAGGGTATAATTACCCATCTCATTTTGGGGTCCTTTTGAGGTACTACAGACTATAAGTATATAAGGAATATGGAACGATAACATTGGCAATTATGTAGGCTCCTATATTAGGAAAAAGGATCGAGGGGTTAGGGTGGGGCTTAGGGTTTAGGGGCTCAGGAGCTTAGGAGTTGGGGGGTGTAGGGCTTAGGCACTCAGGAGTTTAGAAGTTAGGGTTTAGGGGCTCAGGGTTTAAGGACTCAGGAATTCAGGAGTTCGGGTTTAGGGGCTCAGAAGTTTAGGAATTGGGGTTTAGGGGCGTAGGTGATTAGGTGTTATGTACGGACTTAGGAGTTTGGGGCATAGCTTTTGGGGGCCAAAATTTCTACCAGAACCGCAGAATCAGATGGAAAAAGGACGTAACAATCGGAAGAAATGGACATGCTCTCCCACTCCATGGTCGGAAAAAAGGGAGCAGGGGTAGAATCACGTCTTAGGGCTTTGGGTTCAGGGTCTGGAGTTTAAATTAAGGTTTGGGGCTGAGGGTGTTAGTTTCCTAAATTGAATTATGACTCATTGTTGGAGGATTCCATTTTTGGGATCTGGTAGGGTACTTTTTCTTCGTTTTCGCGAAGATGCGAGGCATCTTGCACTTAAGGTTGGGGATTACTGTAGGGCCCTAAATGATGACCAATGTCATGGTCTTGTTTTTCGAATCAATCTAGTACAGCTTGCCAGAAACATCTTAGAATGATGTGGGAAGTCTGTTGGCATCTACATTCAGTCCAGTTTCCATTCAATTGTCAATTTTCTTGTCCCTGTGACTTTCCATTTTTCGGATCGTATTACAAGGCCTGAGGTTTGAGGATTGTATATGCATACAGGAGTGTTGAAAACAGAAATACAGGTCTAAACATTCGCTGCCCCAAATTCTCGACATGCTACGTTTGAAGCCCACCCTGCATGCTGGACTAAAGTTCCGCAGCTCCCATAAAATGGGGGCTTCTCAAGAAGGGGGCATACCCGAAACCCTGAACGCTAAACCCCAAGGCATGCCCTAGGGATCCTAAGGCTAGATTTGGTCTAATATTTGCTTTAATCTGATCGCCGTAAAAGGGAGATATATAGGGGATTATACAGGGGACTACAATAGTGGTGATCTAGGGGGGGTACTGGGAGTTTAGAGTATAGCTCATATGGGGTTCTTATTAAAGATTATGTGGGCATGTGTTGAGAATCTTCCATACTTCGAAAGCACTTTCATGATAATCAGGTAAGAGGCAGAGCATTCGCACGTATAATGTAGCACTTGCAGAGCAACAGTCACAAAACAACATATAACACCTTCAAAATGTAAAGGGACTTTATTGGGATCCGCAAACAGGGAACCCCAAGGATATGGCAGGAATATAATAGGGATATACCTACGGGGGTCCGTATAGTCCATTATATTCCTATTATATTCTTGGGCTTCCCTGTTTGGGGTTCCCCATAAAGCCCCTTCAAAATATGTGAGTACGCCAGGACCTACATAGATCCCAAGGAATCCATCATATGCTTATTTGGACTGCAAGAAAGACCTCAGCATGCATATGCCGCGTTTACTGGCATTGACAACGTGTCCATGGGGTTCTCTCAATGTGGCAGATCCCTGTAGATCTTTGTTGGGTGCCCTATCATGGGGGCATAAAGCTGCTTTGGTGGTATAAGGCAGCACCCTAGCTTCCAGATACGCAACGCCCGCTCAAATCAAATCCATCAAAAGCTCTGAAGAAGAGTTCAACAACAGGTATTGTGTCCAGGAATCAACGACAAAGACGAACTCTTCTAGTCCCCCTGAAGTAGATATAATATGGAGCTGCCCAATATCATAATTGGATCCCCATATACCCCATATTCTATCTATGTAAGGGGAACTATACACCCCACACCTAAACCCCAAACCCCGAACCCTAAACCTATACCCTAAACCCTGAACCTCAAACCCTAAACCCTACGAGGGACTATGGCCGTGTATGTGCGCCTGCAGCCCAGTGCAAGCCTTGGCAGGGGCTGGCTTCACGGGCTTGGAGAAGGCCTTTGGGGTTTGGATTCAAAGTTTTAGCTGTGAGTTTGCGCTTAGCATACGATCAGTGATATGATTACTCCCTAAAGCCTAAACCCTGAACGGTTGGTGTGAGCGACCCTTCAAGTGCATGGCTGCATGCGAAGTGCTGCCATGACCCCAAACAAGGCCAAGAGGCAGCCGCATCCGTTGTGGTCCTCAGCATTGCGCACCCTAAGGGTCCAAGGACCTAAATAATAGTAGGGTCCCTTTAATGGGGTTATAGGGGGATATATAGGGATATATGGGGACCATATAAGTGTCCAAGGACCTAAATAATAGGGTTTCAGGGTTTAAGGAATTTAGGGTTTAGGGGTTTAGGGTTTAGGGAATTTAGGGTTTAGGGAGTTTCATTTTGAGGGTTGAGGGAAGTATTCTTCTTACGAGAAATGTTCCTGCTGAATAATCCCCTCCTTAGACAATAACCCCCCAACCGCTAATGATAGACATTTCCCTTATTATACGATGGTCCCATATCGGGGGTGGGGGGTGGGCGTGTAGACCTCAGGCTTTGAGGGCTTTGAGGGTTGTTAGGGTGCTTAGGTCTTCAGTTTTGGCGTTGGAGGTTCTGGCAAGAAGACGCCTAGAACTCAACATTTGAGGCTTTCAGGATTTCCAGTGCGTAGGACAGGAAGAACAGGTCAGAGGACGGAATGAAAAATCGACACCCTGAACTAAAAAGGTTGAAACCCTAAAGCCTGACCCCTTAACCCTAAACCCTAAACGACAAAATACCTGAGCCTCAAAAAAGCTAAGTAGGCACCTTACAGCACCGGAGTGATATCTATGATGGAATAACTACTTCATGAGGGTCGTTTGAGAATGCCTGGTTATAAGTCGAGGTTTTCGGAGAGAGAACTCTGCGTTTACACAAATGCTTTGGACTTCAACACCGCGGTTTAAGGTTTAGGGTTTGGGTTTAGGGTTTCGGGTTCAGGGTTTAGGGCTTCAGGGTTTAGGAAATAAAGGAACATATTAGCGTTGTATAGGGATAACGGAAAGAACGTGGAAACCACTGCTTGACAACAGGGAAAATATTGAGTTATACTGGCGGAGTAAGGGAAAATATTATATAGGTGTTCTATGCGAGCAAGCGTTTTGACCAATATGTAACATCTCGCAGCGTGCCAATTGGTGCGGGCTTTGGACGCTGCTGATTGTTTCCGTTCAAATGTGCATAACGCCTCAGGCCCCAAAGGGCCCTATGTAGGTAATCCAGAGTAAATAAGTCTTGCAGGCGTTAGGGCCCAACATGTTGGCCGTCTTATAACAATATCAGCACCTCAAGTTGCACCAATTCGGGGTCATCGTCCATGTGCCACTTGGGCTGAGATCTGGTGAGGTCCTTATAATTTCCTGGGAACATGGGCACGATGTACAGACGAGGTTCCGGTAGAGTCTAGCGTTTGGAAAAACAGCGTTGACTTGGAGGGTCAGGGGAACATAGTCAGATGGGATAGCTATGTGTGTATGTGGGTTGGATGCCTTGTAGGTATACTTACTAAGCCCCTTGGATCCTCCGCGTGGGGTTTTGGGGTTTGTTTGGTTAATCAGCTTCTCTTCCTTCCTATGTACTTCCAGAGTATGATCCACAAGTCATGGACCATGCACCCCCCAACAAAAACAACAATGATTTTGGAACCCGCCTGGACCCTACACATTACATATCCCAATAGATCCCACACAGGTCCAAGCATCAGTGGCAGCCAGGATCTCTGCGGCATCCATTTCTTGGAGGGCCTGCGTGCAAAACTTGCAGCTTGCAGGAAAAAAGGGTTGAGCCAATATGCAATCAAAAGCCCTGTAGTACTCCCCTATATAATCCCCCTATATAAGCCCCTTTTAAGGGATTTAGACTGCAGCTCATATGGGGATGTGCAGCAGTCAGGCTTTAGGATCTAGGATTTACAGAAATTGTCAAATAACCGGGACCCTCTGGGACGTCAGGGCTCTGTGCGATGTGTGGGGCTTCACCCGTGCCTGAACCCTTTACCCCAACACATGCGGGTTATAGGAGCAAAGCTGTAAACTCCGAGTGTCCCCCTTAATAATCCCTGTGGTAGTCCCCTATATACTTCCGTATATAACCCTCCTGAAGGACTTTAGACTATAGCACCTATGGGTACACCCCTTTGGAGGGCCAAACTTACATACCATTTCACTACTTGGGGGTTGCCCAAAACTGGGGGTACCTCTTTGGTATTCCTATACTATAGGGATTCTAAGACTTCGGAGTCTATCTTGGGGTTCCCCTCATTTTAGGGAAACTAACCCTAATCCCCAAACCCTAAAACCCTAAACCATCAACCCTGCACTCTAAACCCTAAAGCGCTGTTTAGGGAAACTACGACTTGGGCCAACGCCTCATTGGCTTGCCTTGAAGGCCAGGGCTTGTGTTTGGGGTTTTAGGGTTTTAGGGTTAAGGGCTCTGGGGCTTTAGGGTTGTAGGGTTTAGACTTTTATGGCTTAGCGTTTGACGATTTTAGGTTTTAGGGCTTTAGGGTTTGGGGTTTCAGGTTTTAGGGCTTAGGGTTGTAGGTCTAGGGTTGCAGTGTCTGAGGGTCTAGGGTTTTAGGGTTTTGGGTTTAGAGTCTCAGGTCTTACTGTAGGGGATAAGGGGCATCCACCAGTTTTGTCTGTCTGAGCTTGCCTTGAGTTCTACCGGGGTGCTGCTTAGGCACTTAGATTCAGGTACCATTTAGGTTTTAGGGTTTAGGGTTTAGGGTGGGAAAACATGATATGTGTTTTGCAGCATCTTTATCTACGCTCCTTAAGGGTTCAGGTGTTCGGCTGACAGATCTCGCGGTCGGACTCTGCCCCAGGTGATCGCAGCAGGCAAATCCCAAATTGTTCAGCAACATGGGCTGACGCTAAGCCCTCTAAGCCCCTAACCCCAAACCCGATGTAGACCTCCATAACTCGCAACATGCGTGAAGCAACATGTACTCAAACCTTCTGTAGCTGTAGTAGCCAGAAGACATAAGCCCTGACTGGGAAGCTAAACAACCAGAAATGCAATGGCTGTTCCCGAAACAACCATTTCTTGGGTAAGCACCCTAATCTACAAGAAGTCGTTGCTTAGAAAGGCAATTTCATTTCTGGTTGCATGGGTTCCCAACCCTAAATCCTGAAACACAAAAGAATGCCCGTATAATCTCTGTACACCCCCTAAGCCCTAAACCCTGAAACCCTAAAATTCTAAGCCCTTAACCCGTAACCCTGGGCCCTAGATAGACCCCTATTTGTCTTCCCAGGCGAGCCTAAGCCTGAGAGCCTGAAAGTGGCCAACATTCAGCCTGAAAAACTGGGGCTGTCCTCAAAATTATGGACGTCTATTGGCTCTATTGTGGCCCCTACTATTTAAGGGGTACCAAAAAAGGACCCTAATTCTGAGAATTACCCACTTGCACTCAGGGTGTAGCGTTTAGGCCTTGCGGTTTTGGGCGGCAATACCTGAAACCGGTAAACAAAACTTGGGTGAGCCGTAAAAATAACTGCACGACGACGAAGCACCATTTCATTCTTGAAGCAGTCCTGTTGACAATGAAGGAGAAGATGATGCTGATGATGATGCTGAGGAGGAAGACAGATGGTGATGTTGAATTTGTCATCGCAGCGTTCACGATGCTGAAAGCTTTCATCTCTATTTGGCACTCGTACTAGCAACAGCCATTCAACCAAGACCAAAGAGGAATGAAACTGCTGAGGGTAGCAATCGGCTTGCGTTACCAGCAATTCAGAGACATCTGACTACGATTTGAGGACAAAGCCATGCATGATTCTCAGTATAGCAAACTAACATATTTCGTAGGACGCCTGCTACATCGTATGAAGCCCATCTTGTCAGTCCACCATTACGAAAGTAACGCAGAAGCCTAAGAAATTACCAACATCATGCCCGTATGACCCCTGATCGCCATAGCGGAATATGCTTCATGCTTCAAAACCCCATTCTAATCATTCAGGACCCTACAATACTTTGCCCAGTGCGGATCATGCACGCCATGGCCTCGATGTCCCCAGAGCGTGCTGCCGCAATGGCCGGGCTGTCTGCCTGTGGTGGACGAAAACCTTTCTAAGTGTCATAAGGGGAGCGATTATACTTTGTAGGGGTTTTCGAGGAGTTCTCTAGGGATGGGAACATGGAAGCTGCTAGTTGTTCTCCTTGTGGGTGGAGACGGTTGTAGGTGTGTGATATGAGCTGTAGACGAAACAGCATCGCCCTTAATAACCTCTATATGCTCCCCTATATAATCCCCTACATAAACCCCTTTAAGGCGTTTAGACTGCAGCTCATATACTGGCTGTGACTGCTGTGAGCAACCCTGACCCCCTCTGCACAAAGCTTCTGAGGTTGAAACCATGATCCCCTAGTATGGGCCCTTAACCCTGGGATCCTCATAACTATACCTGGTATACACCCCGTATGTACCCTGGACCCTTCCCCCGAACAGGCCTGAGGGCAGTACACTTTTAACCTTCGAGACGCTAATACATCCCTCTCTATCCCTTCAGCAACCTCACCTCTCACTTCTCCAAGACCCTAGACTTACTGGTTGTCAGAGGGAGTATGGGGGGTACCTTATGTCCTACTCAAAGCCAGAAGATCTCAACTTACTTGTGCCGAAAAATGGGTGGAGAAGTCCATGCAACGACAGTCATAGGGGCGTACATGGGATTCATAAAGGGATCCATGTCCCCACCCTGCCTTAACCGCCAAAAACATCAAAAAATCCTAAGCCCTAAAACCTAAACGTAAATCAACCTCCCAATCCAGTACTTCAAGGAATCTTGCGGGACCGGAAAACAGCTGTTGGCAATTCCTAGCAACATATGCGAGGTTTAGGGCTTATGGTTCAGGGTTTCGGGAGTCGCCAAAATCACCGGCCCCTTCCTGGCGGTGTTTAGAATAAGGACCTTAGTATTTCTAGGATATACAAGGCCTCCAGGGTATTCATGGAAACCTTATAGCTATATTTAGCAAGGTGGAGAAAAATGCAGCAACTTCTTTCAATAATCCAGGAGTCCAAGCAGCAGCCCTAGAACCCAGAGCTTTCCAACCAACGACACCCTGGAAATGTTACATCGACCTATGAGCCAGAACAACCAGAAAATAATGGTTGTTCCCTAAACCCTAAACCCTCCAAAGAATCAGTTTTGTAGATTAGCGTCCATACTCCGGCGGTGGCTGTTTTGAGAACTAAATTCTTGTCTCCGGTTGCTTTGGCCAGGAAGTTTCAAACACCAACAACCCGCACCCAGATTCCCCAACCCTCCGAACACTACGTCATCCTTGGAAGTAGGATGGTTATGGTTTAGGGTGTTTAGGGTTTAGGGAGTATATGGGTTGTTCTCAAAACTATGGGCCCCTCTAGGCTATACAATGTATTACGGCACCTAAGACATTGGGGTATAAAAATAAGACCCTAATTCTGGAAACTACCCATAAAGCAAAGCACGTGAGCCTTGCTTGTGCTCCGTCGACCCGGGTGCGTCTGCCAATTTTGAGCAAGAGTTTGGGCTTCGGGGAGCAATTGCATGAGCATAGAAGCTTGAAACACGGGATCTGGGAGCCAGTGGCTCAGGTAAAGAGCTCAGGATCAAGAAGTTAGAATTTGTTTAGGGTTTAGGGTTTAGGTTTTAGGGTTTAGGGTTCGAATGTTTCTGGCTGAAGACTGGAGGTTGGGATTGGGTCTGTGTGTTGGGATCAAGGGTGTGGGTTTCGACAATTCGTTGCAGAAGCTTGTGGGGAGTCTTTCGTAGGGCTTCACGCTTGGTAGGAGCTGAAGCCCCAAACTCTGCCCCTTGGACCCTACACTGCACACCCCCACCCTAGACCCCAAACCAAACTTAAAACCCACATCACGCACCATAAGCCTGAAACCCTACACCCTAAGCCTACGCCCTGATCTCCATAAAACGTACATCAGGACTCTTAAATCTTGAGAACTAAATTGAAAATTCCAAGCCCTGAATCCTGCATGCTAAGCCCTAAGCTCTGAATCCTATGCCTTGAGCCCTCTCCTACACTAGAAATCCTAAAGCCTAAATGATAAACCCTATATGACCCCGACATAGCCCCCTTCAAGAAGCCCTGTAGAGCCCTTTAACTCCTTGGACGGAGGACGTCCGCTGTGAAGCCATCTCTCCCTAAGGAACCCAATACCCAATAGTTCGGGATTTGGGGCTTAGGCTGCCCAAGGCCTGCACTATAATCACCCTGACCCAGACCCCAACCCTAAACCCGAAGTAATCCCTAAACCCTAATCCCTAAATCCTAAACCCTAAACCTTGTTGGGCACTTGGACCCTTTGGGTCTGCCTTTCGCGTAGCGGCTCTGGGGCTGCCTCACGGGGGGATGGATGGGTTTAGGGTTTAGATTTAGAGTTGAGGTTTAGGAGTCAGGGTTTAGGATTTAAGATTTTGCGTAGGATTTGGGTTTAGGATTCTGGGCTCGGGGTCTGAAAGGGGTTTGAAAATTGGGTGGTTGCTATAATATCCAAGACAATGTCCAGTAAACGGGATAAGGTCCAGGGTTTAGGCTTTGAGAGAAGAATATGGGGTTATACAGTGGTAGTGGAAATCCCTACACCCTGAACCCTAAACCCATATCACAACCAAGGTTTGAGGACTAAGGTGGTAATAGGGAATCAAACGTCGAATGGAGAGCGCACAGAACATGAAAGGTAACCTTGGACGGACTTATGAATGGGATTTAGGGTTTTAAGGTGAACTTGCTTGCCGTTAATATAGAGACTGCAAGAATGGAGAAAGAACATGGATACGACCATCCGGTTTAGGGTTGAGGGAATGAAGGGTTCGAAAAGAAAGGGGACGCCATCATATTATCGGGATTGCGTAGGGTCGGCCGCCCCCCCAAATGATAGGAGGGACAGCATTTTTGACATAATGTCCGTCCCTGAGGTTCAATTTTCTGAGAATTGTGTCAATACAGTGATGACCTGGATTTTGTGAGGGCACCGAAAACGAAACACTTGATAAAGGATCTTCAAGCCGTGTCTGAAACTGTTTTGAGCTGCCGCCCGAACATATCAAAAAGCGTCTCTTCATTAAAGAACATCTGCACATGCATGCTTTCCTCTGCTCCCTAGTCGCAATCTGTAAGACAATCAAATTCTTGAGATACTTTGAGGTCCCCAAAACCCCGATGCGGTAAACTGTTGTATGTCATGATTTGTTGATCATCGTTTTATTTTGGCTATGGGATGTCTAGGCTTAGGGTTGGGTTAAGGATTCACATGCCGGGTTTGGGTTTAGGCATGACCAAGATTCTGAAGCGGCGCTTGCGCCCAGCAAGCCCTCTGCTTGCACATGAGCAACTTCCCACCAAACTACACACACCCATAAACTGCTTTGGGCAGAGATCTAGAAACACATATGTTGTATCAGGAGCTGAATAACAAAATTCAGGCTGCGGATCACTACAGAAGGAGCCAACCTTTAGGGGCCTGGGTACTTAACTATCATATACTTACCCAAAACCTGTACTGCGAGTACTATTCTCTTCCGAAGTACCTAATCGTTGTGCACTTGGACCCTTCACCCTGAAAGAGACTTGGACCCTTTGAGAACTGCCTCCAGCAGACTCCATTGCTCCACGGTGCGGTGTACGCCGAAAACATCAGGTTTCTAAAGTTTCAAGCATGGGCCGCTGATATGGGCCCTTAGGCCTTTTTTTTTATCTGGCAGGCATATAAGGCTTATAACCCTAAGGCTCCATGTAGCTACTATTTATAGGGTTTGGGGCCCAATGTAGGTATTATTTATAGGGTTAGAGCCTTAGGGTAAGGCTTCCATGGTTTTAACCCAAATGCTTTTTGGGTCTCTGGCTCGAAAGTGGGGTAGGGGGGTTTAGGGTTTAGGGTTTAGGGTAGGTTTCTATGCATGGGGACACCTTGGCATGCACCAGGGAATCTGGTTTTGCAGGATTCCTCAAGGTTACATAGTTTTGGGTTTAGGATTCTCAGTGATTGAACGCTGCGGAATTGAAGAGCAGGTTTAAATGCGTTTAGATTGCGCGGTCCTCCTATGTAGAACCACGTCCGCAACACACGCAAAGGAAGCACGAAGGCACTGTATGTACTCACGCCTCTTCAAAATTGAGCTACACTCTGGCAGGTACAAAATTCCATTCAACGATCCCTACGAATTTCCAAGTATTCAAATTGACTTTACCCCCTGCTCTACGCTCCCTTCCGACCACTACCTCCGACCCGCTTAATACGTTGCCATGGGGCTTACCCTATATCCTTAAACCCAAGCACGTTAATCCTAAACATGCCAGGATTCATGGCAGGATTTGATGCCATGATGATTCTGGTGCGCTGTTTGGAGGCAGGGTTCGGGGATCGTAGCGATGAGGGTTTGGGGTTCCAAGTTCCAAAAGTTCCCTAAGCATGCTTAAAATTGATTTGAAACTCTAATTGCAGATGGGCTATGCTTACCCTGGATCTCCAAGTATGCGCTGAGACCTTCAAAGCAGGAACTCCGAAACCTTTGGGCATCAGCCGGGCCCAGCCCAAAATCATGTTTTGCCAATGTCAGCATGCTGAACATCAGTATAACTCAGTGATTATCCGAGGCTTGCGTCCCACCCGCCCAACCCACCCCCTAGAAGGACTGGCGGCCCTCATGGGCCAAAGTCCCCCACATGACATCCAGCCCTCCGATCTTTGGTTAGGATTTGTTCTCTAATGTAGACCCATGATTAATAAACCCTCTCCTTTTAAGGGCCCTAAAAATAGGATCCCTATTTCCCTGTTACAATTCCCATTAAGGGCAGGGGATTTATCAATTGGGGGTCTACATTAGCTGTCGGTTCACGAGATTTTTAGTCGGCTCATATTGGGGAAGTTCTGTCGCAATTCCTGGCAGCATATCTTTGACATCGCCAGCAAGGTAGACAAGCGCCTTTGGCTTGCACAGGCAGGGGACCCAGAAAGCTGTTTTGGGATACGGCTGTTCATGGATAACATCTTGCATGGCCCTCGTTATATCCGAACCATGATTCCTGTGGCGTAGTATACGGGTTCATGCGAGGTTTGTTCAAAATCCAAGAAGTCCCCTTCAAGATGCAGAGAAGCAGACATCTGCGACTCCTTGAAGCTAAAAAGTTCTGGAGAAGCCACAAGCCTGTTTCTGCTGGTTAGTCACGGATGTGCAGTTCTGTCGAACTAGCGGTACCCTGGGAGACACCAAGCAAAAGTGGGGAATACATGGGGATTGTCCCGGTCCGGACAAGGGATTGTAGAGAGCGCCTTTTGACTAACAAACTCCCGGACGCTGTTGGGGTCCTATCATCAGGAAAACTGGAATCTTCCACCAGCCCTATCACAAAACTTCATCAGCATCTAGAAGAAACAGACGAAGAAGAGTACTGGCCAAAGCAACAAAGGGTTTGGGGCGCTCAAAGCGATGCAAGTAATCGTTATGACCAAGGTCGGTTTTTCATGAAACACAAGTAACACAAGTGCTATTAGCGCGATCTGCTATATACGCTTGTAACTTGGGTTTGCCGCTGGCAAGATCATGAAATGGCCGTGGATCAAAACCCGCGTTGTCGCGGGCCAAACCCCAAACCCAAATGCTGGTCCTGAGAAGCGGCTTATGGTCTAGGGTTTGAAGTGAGTCTGCTTCTGCTTCTTTGGACTTGGGCTCTAAGGATTTCGCAGCTTCCGGGCGCCGCAACACGGGTAACCCACAACCCATGAAATCTCAGCCTGGAATCTGGCAGAATTGGCACTCGCTAAGGTATATACACGCATGGCCGGCAATTAAACCCTGAACCCAGGTAAAACAAAGAGGTTGCTAGGTTCCGTGGCTGCTCCGGCAGACCAGCGAAAAAACTGGCAGTCGGCTTCTGCAGCACAGTCAGCACGCTCACCTGAGCCTCTCCTATAAGCCCAGTTAGCTACGTCGCAGGTCCCTGGCATGTAAATACGTAATGGAGGTTGAGATAGAGGCAGAGTAACTGGGCTTCCAGGATTGTGTGCGCAAGAGATACGTATGGGAGCTTCTCAAGACCTAGCAGGCCCTATAGAATCTTTAAGGGCCTTACCTATCTCTAGTGTCTTTCAGGGCACCCCTGTTTGAGAAATTCCCATGGTTCCGGCGCATGAGCTCCGTGGCTCCAGGATATCAACCCTGAAAGTCACCAAGCGCACAGCCGCGCTTCTACCAACGCTTTCTTAGGTGTTTAGTATCTGAAGCCTTGCCAAGGTTGACCTGCAATTTATGAAATGCATACAGTATAATTATAATTGGGCATATATTGGGGTTATATTTGGGTTATACAAGGATAACAGAAAAATGGAAACTACTATTGGTTTCTATGCGGACTTCCAGCAATTTGGGGGGGTCCCTTGTTTGGGGACACCTGAAAAAAGGATTAACACATTTTGGAGTCTAGATAGGGGCCCCCTCTTCATGGAATACTCCAGCTGGGGCTTTGTAGTGCCCAAGCTCAAGATGGGCGTACGGAGCGAGGAATCTGATTGCCCAAGCAATCGCAAAGTCCCTCTAGTACCCTAAATTACCATGGGGGAAGGGTGTGTATAGCAAACAGCTAGTGCTCTTACGAAATTAATGAACGGCCCCTTGCCCTAAACTCCCAAAATGATGTGAGGACTCCTCAGATTCTCAGAATAGAGGGCCGTATGGTCCCCAGGAGTCGTACATTGGGGCGATGAGGAAATTATGGGGGTCCCGTCATGGAATATACAAGGAAAGAAGATTGGGTACTGTGGGGAACCAAAAACAGACTCTAAATTCTTAAGCCCAGATTAACCT
This sequence comes from Symbiodinium pilosum, assembly GCA_905231905.1. NCBI lineage: Eukaryota > Dinophyceae > Suessiales > Symbiodiniaceae > Symbiodinium > Symbiodinium pilosum. Next base: position 23,604 of record CAJNIZ010045412.1, read on the forward strand.
TAGCCCCTAAACCTACGCCCTACGCCCTAGACCCAAGACCATTCCCAGATTGCCCAAGGTCCCATACTAACTATAAGTGCTCTAGGGGTTTTTAAGGTTTAGGTGTTAGGAATACCACCCAAATGGAGAATCAGCTGGAAAAGACAGTGGAGACTGAAATGGAAACTGGGCTTATGAAGGGGAATGGTAAGAAGAAGCCCCAATGTCATCTTGAGTTCTATTTAAATCTCTTTAAGATGCTCTATGCCATAATTCTATATATGCAATCTGGGATCATAATATCATTTGGTAATAGTTTCGGCCTATACATTAGGCCTAAACGCATGTCAGCGGCATCACTTCGGCACGATGTTGTCCTTAGCTGCCAGTATCAAGCATCTGCAAGATCCGTTGAAATCTAATGAAACAGGCTTTCTCTCAATCTCAGGCGAGCTATAATCTAAACTCCTAGTATCTCTCTTAATAACCCTATAATACTCCCATATATCATCCCACATATAACCACCTTTAAGGAGTTTATTTGACTGTAGCTCATGTACAGGAGCCCAAGACCAGCTAACAACAAAAAAAACATGTGCTGGCCCTGGTGCTCTAAGTCTGTAAACTATACCAGGGTTTAGGGTACAGCTAGGCTCTAGGATTTTAGGGTTTAGGTTTAGGGTATACCTATACTGGGGCCTAAAATCTATATGTGTTACCTGGATTCGGTCAGGGTGGGGGAAGTGGAGGAAGCCAGCAAACAAACTGGTGGACCTCCAGGCGCTAAACAGTGAGCAAGCCACCCTTACCTCGACCTGCTAGGTGCGCATGATAGCCCACATGCCCGCTTTTTTCCCTTGAAGGCTGTTTGTATGCGTATTTAGGAAGAGTATACGGTCATATACTTAGGCGGCCAAGTACTGATGTAGGAACCCTTTTGGTACCCAAGACTCTGCTATATGAGCTATAGTCTAAACTCCTAGTATCCCCCTCAATAACCCCTGGAATAGTCCCCTACATAATCCCCTATATAACTAGCCCCCCTTAAGAAGTTTAGATCCTCAACTCTACACCCTAAACCCTATTTAACCCCTATACAACCCCTTTTCAGGAGTTTAGACTGTATCTCATCTACGGTGGATACTAAAAAATCTGCATGACCCTAAGTAAACCTTGGGAATAATGGTGCTATGGCAGTACTAGGTGCATGCAGGATTTTTAATATGAACAGTAGGTACCTGGACCCTTTGGGAGGTCCAGGTGATAAGACATCCAGACTATTGTAGCCCGCAACAGTGAAACTTGGATGTAGGGCCATTCAAGGTTTAGGGTAGGGTTTTCCGTGACATAGAAAAGGGTTTAGGGTTTAGGGTGGGGTCGTCAGTGACATAGAAAACATTTGTTTAACGAAGGGATTCTGGTGGCACCAACGAGCATAGAGGTACTTTTGTTGGGGATTCTCTCAGGATAACCAGGGGACTGTTGTAAACCCCCATCCCTCCAAAAAGGACCCTATGACTATCATTTGACCCTCATTTACTATACGGGGTGGGCCTACCAAAATCCTCTAACTGTTCTTTGTAGAGCAACTGGGTACAGCTGACTCAAAACTGCGACAATCTGCATGGCTGTTGATACCTGAAGTCCAACTGACTTGGTTTCTTGCACCCTTCAAGCTTAAACTCCTAAGCCCTAAACCCTTGAACTCAAATTCTATCCCTCGACCCTAAACCCTAAACTCTGAAGCCCAAATCCCTAAACCCTAAAGCCCTAAAACCCTAGAGCTATCCCTCACTGTGGCGCGAAGTGTCGTTCACCCTGAAGACATTGTTCGGGTCCCACTTGCCCTTCACGCGCTGCAAGCGTTCAAGATTGCCACCATAGATATTCCTCCGGTGGATGGGGTCAGGGCTCACTCAGTTTAGGGTTTAGGGTTTAGGGTTCAGGGTTTAGGGTTCAGGGTTTTGGGTTTAGGGTTTAGGGTTTCGGGTTTTGGGGTTTTGGGTTCTAGGCTTTGGGGTTCAGAACTTTGGGGCTGCGGTGGACGGAGGAAATCTGGCACCATGAGAGATCCTCAACATACTGAATTTCCTGCTGCATACACCATTTCGGGTGATGCAAGATTTCGTCCACCCAATCGTTCAGGTGCTAAAATGGTTTGAAAGTCAGGTGGCATGAGGAATGGCTACAGAGCCCCCTATTCCCCATATAACTAACAACCTAAATGCCTGCAGAACTGGTGGGTAACCTAGTTGCTGGGTTCCCTGGCCCTAACAACGGTCAGCCTGCATAAAAAAGCTCAAAAACATGTCAACGTCGATTAAAAGATGTTAAGCACCTTTCAAGTGTGACAGGAAAATAGTACTACATGTGTACCCAAACCCCTAAGCCCTCTAAACCCGAAACTCCAAAGCCGTAAACCCTGAATCCTGAACACGCAGTCCTGGATAATGAGCTCGAAATCCGAAAACGCTAAGTCTTCAACCCTAGACCCCGAAGCCTGAGGTCCTAAAACCTCACCCTTAACCCTCCATAGGAACTTATACGATGTATATATGTATATACACCTCCTTATGTAACTTATGTAACCCTGAAATATCTCTTGAACCATTTGAGCTATAGTCTAAATTCCTAGTATCCCCCTTAATAACCCCTGGAATAGTCCCCTACAGTAGTCCCCTATATAACCCCCTTAAGGAGTGACCCTGTCCTGGTTCCGCCGGCGCTTGCCGTGTTGAAAAAGATCGACATTGCGCCGCCTTCCGCCTCATCCAGCCTTTTCTTTCCCAATTGAGTAGGTTTAGGGTTTAAAGTGTAACGTTTTTTTGGTGGTTGAGGACAGAATCTTACTCTATAATGGGTACCATAGTAGCCCCAAATAAAATACTACTCAAGGGTAAAGAAGGCTATGTAGGGTTCAGGCTTTGGGGTTTAGGCTGTTTAGGGTTTGGGTTTACGGACTAGGGTTGGGGCTTTAGAGCTTATTGGTTGGGTCTGTGTTGAGGGCTTTGAGGGCCATAGGGTCTCTGGTAAAATTTTAAAATTTGTGAACCCCCCGACAAGGACCCAAGTAATCTACGAGAGCCCCTTGCCCCCCAACCTTCCCTCTGAACAAATGTTCAGGTGGGTTCAGAGCATAGGGCTCAGGGTCCAGGATGTTGCGGATGATGCTCCACAGACCTGTTAATGAAAATGATCCCCTCAGCAACGGTGGAAAATTGACATTCAGAAACATGCATGACCTTAGGATACCTTAATACAATATTCCAGAAGTACAAGGTTTCGCTGTAGTACTGGTTGCTTCGCAGTACTGCCTAAATCCTAAACTCTAAACCGTGAAACCCTAAACCCTAAATCCTTAAAAGGTGGGGAAGCAAACAATCAGGAAACAGGTTGGGACACCCGAGCCAGAAAGGCAGATCGCACCTCGAATCTTGACCCTACCTAGACCCTCCAATGTAGTACCTTTTTGGTAGCCTCAATAACAGTCCTAACCCAAAAAACCATACCAAACCCATAAAGGAACTACATTGGAGGTTCCACGTACAGGATCAAAGTATACAATGATATCATATATTCCCTTGAACGTAAATGATGATTCGGATGAAAGGATTAAAACGTATATGGTTCTTGTATACTAGACCCTTTTAAGTTGAGTTTCCTACAATCAGTCTACCCAGTATAAGACTTCATTGCCTATACCCTAGCCCCTACACCCTAAACCCTAAACCGTGCAGTTGAACTGCCTCAAGTCCCCATTGCCAACCCCTCAGGGTCCAAGGACCCAAATAAAAGGGTTGTAGCTTCAGGGCCCATATACTATGATGCTAATTCTGTTTGGGCCCTAACATCCTATTACATGGGTCCTTACCGTAAACCCTAAACCCTAAACCCTATCCTCAGGGAACAGAATCCCAAAGTCCCCTCCCCCTCCCGTAAAGTCTCAAAGTCGAAACAATGTGTTCACTAAGCTATATATGTGGGAGTGTCGGAAAGTTCGGGGGCCCTTTGTAGGAATCCGTGAAAGAAGGATTGAAGTCTACTGGATGCCTTCTTGAGGCCCCCTGTTAATGCAAACCGCAATGCCAAGAGTGCGGTCGGAAGGCGTGGCCAGACCGACCCGGTTTTTTGCCTACGCCACGTGCGCCACCTGCGCCAGCTGCGCCATCTGCCCACCTGCCTGCAACCTGCGCCACCTGCTCCAGCTGCCTGCGCCACCTGCGCCAGCTGCGCC
>CAJNIZ010045412.1:27916-44911 GCA_905231905.1 Symbiodinium pilosum
GGGCGGTGCGGGCGGTGCGGGCGCCATTCCGGCCACTGTTCCCGACCGCAATGCCAATGTCGCGTGCAGAACCCTCACCCCTAAACCCTCAACCCTACACCCTAAACCCTAATTGAGCAGACCAGCCAAAGTCAACCCCAACATGTTCACTGTTGAGCCCCGTATGCGAATCAAACAAAATCCAAAACAAGCTCCCTGAAATCCAATACCCTCCTGGTTTAGGGTTTAGCGTTTAGGGTGTAGGGTTTAGCGTTTAGGGACCCTCCTTTGCCTAATACAAGCTGGGTTGCTGGTAAGGAACTTAAATTAAGGTACCATGATGAAGGTATATCATATATAAAATGATAGGCTTTTCTAATTATAGTAAGCTAATTTCAAGTTCCTTAATAGCAGCCCGGCAAGCATGGACCCGCAAGCACTAACTCAAAAACGACTGGGTACCGCATGAGGTTTGGGGAGGGTACCTACAAACCCAAATACCTACAGCTTAGTCGGACTCCCTACTTAGCACGTAAGCTAAAACTGTAGGTACTTGGAATTAAAGTAAGCACTAAGCAATCCGGCTCAGTAGCCCCTTTTGCCCCCCCTCCACTGCAAACCGTAACTGCTGGTCGTTTAAAAGCTCCAAGTTCCCTTCCAGGTGGTGCTTCGTATCATAGATAACAGAAACGAAAAATCTTTCCGTAGCAGATCCATGACTAATCCATTTAGAGTCCCTGGCCTTTTCCACCACCAGGTGGGATGAGGTTGTTATGATTTACTCTACACATCGGCTAGCGGCTATAGTCTAAGCTCCTAGTATCCCCCTTAATAACCTCCATAATACTCCCCTATATAATCCACAATACCGCCTCCTTTGAAGAGTTTCGACCCTTAAACCCTAAGCCCTACATCAAGCCAGCGACTTCTTGACCTCAGGCTTCTCCTTGTCGCTCTCGTTGCCTGTTGCCGCGCTGTGGTTCGCCACTTCGGCCAGAACACCTCAACTCAAAGACCCAGACATACCAGTTTAGGGTTTCTCTAAGGGATTTGGAACCCCAGTAGAAATTATAATTTCAGCTAAATATTAGGATTCTAGGTAACAGAAATTCAAAATTATTTTCAGGAACCTTGTAGGTTTAGGGCCGTTGAGGTAATGCAAAGACACAGACATACCAGGTTAGGGTTTAGGGCTGTCTGCCAAGACCCTCCTAATACCTTTACCTCAGGCCGGAATAGAGGGTAAGAGGAGAGTCTAGGTGTATGATGCTTAGGGCTACGGTTGAGAGCTACGGCCTTCATGCTTAGAACTTGGGGCGTAGGATCTGGGGGTGTACGGGTTGTAAAGGTTTGGGTTTTGGGGTTTAGGGTGTCAATTTTCTCAGTGTATCTGAAGGGCACCTACATCCTAAGCAGAAGCCTGTCAGGCCTTCTGGCGCTTTACGATGTGTGCTTTCGCATCCCGTCGCAAAAGCTTCGGCTTGTAGCCAGGTCCATACGTACCCATAAGGGTGCAAGCGCTGGCATAGTAAGATTATCAGGGTTGCTGTTAAAGAACTTAAATAAAGTTACCATAATGGGTATATATAGCAATGAATAGGGTTCCCCCAATATAGTAACTTAAATTAAGTTCCTTAACAGCAACCCAGTTATGTAGGGATCTATTCGGATCTACAGGGTACGTAGGGCCTGGGAAGTGACCTTATGAGTCCAAGTACCGAAATCGGAAGTAGTACAGTAAGTGTCCAAAGTATCCACATAAGCCATAGTCTAAACTCCTTAAAGGGGTTTTTTTTCGGGGATTATATAGGGGACTACTATAGGGGTTATTAAGGGGGATACTAGGAGTTTTGACTATAGCTCACATAAGACCATTTACATGTCGAGCTCAGAGTAGAGGGGTCCTGGCCCGCTGTCTTGGGCCAGGTGCCCCTGGAGACCCCTTGAGGCCGCTGGAGCCCTGGAAAGGGGCGCCATCGGCGCATGAATATTCAGCCCTGTGCAGGCACTACGCCTTAATCCCGAGAACCATGAGCCCAGAGTAGACCCCTTAGTCCTCAATCGAAACTCCTGAATCTATAAACCACAGTTCCAAAAAACCTCAAACAAGCAGGCTGAATGCCAAACCATGAAGCCTAAAACTGAAATCCTAACCACCTGAAACCCTAAACCCTAAACACCCTCAACCCCCTAAACCCGCTGAACCCTAAACCCTTTCAAACCTGGACTCTTCGACCCTACTCTATAAGCCCTGAACCACTAAACCCTAAAACCCCACACCCGGAACCCTGAACCCTATATCCCCAAAACCCTTCAACCTGAACAGAAGCCCTCAACCCTATATAACCCCATTATTGTAGCTTCCCCTAAGGTTTCAAGGACCCAAATCATAGGGTCTTAGGGCCCAAATACCATGCATATTATAGTATTTGGGCCCTAAAGCCCTATGATTTGGGTCCTTGGACCCTTATAGAGCCCCAATATATCCCTATATATGGGACCCTAGTATTTGGGTCCTTGGACCCTTAGGGTTCCATGTGATTTTCCACTTGCCGAGCCCCACACCATAGGCGGAGCCGCCAGAGAAGGGCAAGAGAGCAGACTTGAGGCTCCGAACCCAGTCCACCACTTTGTCACGCTCCTCCTACATACTGATTTGGGGTTTAGGGTTTGGGGGGTTGGGGTTTGGGGTTCGGGGTTTAGGGCTTAGGGTTTGAGGTTTAGAGTTTGGAGTGTGGGGTTTAGGGTTTGGGGTCCAGGGTCTCTCTTCCAACCCAAAAAGCCATAGTAGCTGCACAGTACAAAGTATGGTGTTTGTTGCAGGAATGTACCGCATGGTTTGGATAAGTATTCCCTATATATTGGTGCTTAGGACCCTGTGGGCTACATACTGTCTTGGGAGTGAAAGTTTCACGTCTAAGGGTTAGGGGGCTGAAGCAACAGGGTTTAGGGCTTAAGTAGAAAAAGAACGGTTTAGGAGCCAGGGCTTAGGGTTTAGGAGCCGGGGTGCAAGGTTTCGGGATTAGGGTCTAGGGCTTGAGGTTTGGGGATTCGGATTTTGGGATTCGAGTTTAGGGACCATGCATGCAGGGTTTAAGGTTTAAGGATTGGGGCTTAGGATTTAGAATTTTAGGATGGAAGGTTTACCCCTACAGGGAATAGGATTCTCAGGGGAGTGGGTTTTTTTTTTTTAATAGAGGACGACAGAATCACGAACGCTGACAGGGTAAACGCCTTATCCAGGGCCTCTTTATGGGCTATACAGGGCCTGATAGGAATTCGGCCATGGTGGAGAGGTTCCTGTATGAGGCATTTCACCAGCTGTTTGTTTAAAATTTGGGTACTGAGACCTAACAAGTAGCCGGAGCCGTAAACCTTAAACCCTAAGCCCCTACACCCTAACCCCTAAACCCGAACGCCTAAACCCTCAGGCCCTCCAACCTTAACCGCTGCAAACCGGAAAGGCTGAAAGCACAGGATTAAGGCGTCAGGGCTCTAGGGTACTAAGTTCCAACGTGCGTGGTGCAGGATTGAAATAACTTACATTGGGCTTTGGCCGCACCATATCAGCAACTTTAACCAACAAATCACTATGCTCTGGACATGGGTTTGGGGTTTAGGGTTTGATAGGGTCTAGGGTTTTGGGCTTAGGATATGGGCGAACAGCTCATATCTGGTTGGCACATCATACGCTAGGGATGCAAATGACAAGGCTTGCGCCATCACCCGTGCGCTTGAGGGTAAGTAGAGGATGAAAGGAATGATGGAGAATCAAATGCAAAGAAATTGGAAAGAAATTGGTTTTCAGGGACGAGTTTCCCAAAACCAGGGGTACCTGTTTGGGGGCTCCCTATAAAAATGCCTTTGCTAGGAATCGTTAATTATTAAAAGCCAGGAAAACAACGTGCTGAGTGCACTTCAAAAGGCCGCTTACAACTGCCCCCGTTTGAGACACTACCAAACCGTAATGGCTCATAACAGGGTGTAGGGTTTGGGGTTTAGGACAACAGGGCCTCAGGTTCCAAGTCTGAATGGATTTTGATACCTGCAATTCTGATATTTGGGCACTTGGACCTCTAGAGAAATACTTCCAGACTAACACGCTACTTCGGGATTCGACCTTCCGCTGCTGGTACTTACAATATGAAAACAATCAAACCAAACACAGCAGAATCCCAAAACCCAAACCGCAGAGTTTGGGCTTAAACTTTGGGTCAATCCCCCACCCAGCAATGGGTACCCCAAGGGACTATCGTTGGTATATTGAGGCTCAATTAACTCCATATTTAAGGGCTATTACTGCAGGGGGGACTGACCTAACCTAAACTTTAAACACGTAGACCATGAAGGCCCAAACCAAACACAACCCGAGACCACACGTCACCAAAGTACGGACGCACCTTGTCACCAGGCTTGAACCTCATGGATTGAAATATCGCGCAACCCTCTTCGAGGGTTGTACCCCCAATGCGGTTTAGCAGTTTGTGGTTAAAGGTTCAGGGTTAAGAGTCGTATCCTTAAACGGTTCCCCCCCAATATTGCCCCAATGTGGTCCTTGTAGAAACCAACGGGGCACCTAGGGTGGCTCAAAAGGGATTTGGTAGTTTTCAAAAATAGGGGAACCCCAATATGGACCTCAACATACTCTAATCCTTCTTATGGCGACCCTCAACAACATCTCCAGTCCGGGGAAAAACCGGTTTTAGTTTGTTGGGGTCTACGTGTTAAAGCTTTAGGGAACAAGGATCCTAGAGTGCAAAAGTAAAATCCTCGGAGTACGGAGTACAACCCTAATGCCCTAAAGGATTTAAGTTTAGAACCGTAAAGAAATCTCACCCGTAATGTGCCCAGGACCCGCAGTTTGACAACCCGCTAATTGTTGTTGACGTTGTGGCGGTTCGAGGGGCATAGCTGAAAGTCTGAAGCAACGAGTTTGAACTAAAACAAATTCCGTACACTTGCAGCAGAGCAAACAACAACACGAGGTGATCATAAAGGACAAAGGAGACCTGCACTCCTCCTTTCAGAAAATCTGAACGAATACCACTTCGCACGATGTGTTTTGGAACCCAGTGTAGAAGTTAGAAAAAATGTAACGCTTTCCATGCACACCACAAACCAATACTTCTAGCTCCTGAATCCCGTGAGGGCTTTCTGGTCTCCATATATCCCGAAGCCCCGTGAACCTGTCTAGCAGAGCGGCTGGCCCATGATGAGGACCCAGACCTTCATGTTTCGCATTGCATAGGCTGTGGCATCCGGGGCAACCTTGAGAATTCGGCTTAGCGGCGCGGGGTTTTTGTGCTTAGGGAGTTTAAGGGGTCTAGGGTCTAGGCTTGGGGATTCAGGGGTTTTGTAGGGTTTCGGAGCTTCAGCCAACCCAGAAAGGAAGGTCACTCCCAAACAACGACTTTTTGTAGAGTAGGGCCTTTATAGCCCTTACTTAGGAGGTGGTTGTGTTGATCACTCCATGTTTGGCTGTTGGGGTTCCCAAGCCAGCCTGTAGGCGTGAGTACTAAAGCAAGTCCTCAAGGTGCATGCGGAGAGGGTCCAAGGCTTTTAGGGACAACAGTATTCAGATTAATCGTTCCCCATAATATGCAATTTCCCGCTAATATTAAATACTAAATTAAATTCGGGCCTAAGAGCACCTTAAAAAAGGGCAAGACTACGTTAAAAGGAACCGCCAAATCATGAATTAAGGGGGGGGGGGGGCTCTGGAATAATTACCTCATTGTTCAATTTTTTAGACATGTAAATTATCTCAATTGAATATAAGAATTCAAATAGTAAGTAATGAATTAGATCAACTAAACAAGTAACACCCGTACATATTACAGAAATTTTCGAGCCCCGGATTATGGAATGTGACGGAAAGGGATTATAGCAGTTGGGAGACACGATGGTATGCGTTGCTGGCCATTGGATAAAGCTTTGCGGTGATACAACATAGAAATGCGATAAGCGGCTACTCGTGTTACTTCTTCCGGCTTCTACTTTTTCATAAAAGTTGTTTAGGCAAGTCTAAAGCCCAAACCCTGGGGTTTAGAGCTTATACAGCCCTAGACACATCTCAGCAACAAGCGTGACAAATATCAAACATCATTTAGGCAATGTATGCACATAGCCTATTACCGCTACCATGTTGAGGTCCATCCGAGCTACTCCTTACCACAAGTATTATGCATCCAGTCCAGGACGATGATGTTGGCTATTACCTATAGGCTTCTACAGCACGTGCAGAATCAGGGTAGGGCATCCTACTAAAAAAAATCCTGCGACCAGGTAAGGGCCCGTAGAGATGTGGGGTCGAAGGTGGCTAACATAGACACCCCAATATGGTGTATTCCTCAGTTTGCTATGGTTTGTGGGCTCACATCCTGAAGTGACCGATTTGCTGGCCTGGGGCCTGGGTGTACAGCATGCGGCGGGGAGGCTTGCTGGTAGCCAGCACGCACCCAGCCTTTCCTGCAGTGAAAACTATAGCTTCCTGAAACCAAATAGCTTGCTCGGTGCAAGCGTGCAAGCAGGGCCGAAAGATTGCTGTCGAACGAACCCTGCACGGCCAGAAACTACTGCTTGCCCACTCTGGTCATTTCCTCATGGCACTCCCCTGCCAGCACTGGGATGAATTCCTCACGTCAGCCCCTATGGAAATTCCCTTATGCAGATGCCTTGAGAACGGGGTACATATAGGCACCCAACAGAAACCGCCCACCCAAGTGCGGAGGTGTTGTCTGGAGCCGGAAAACTACACGATTGCACGACCCAACGCCTGTGGTCCTAGGCTCTACAAAAACGCTGGGGAAAACATGTCCAGATTGAGTTTGGAAGGTTGGGTCACATAGACAGGCACAATATGTTGGCCTAACAGCAGCAGATTGGCGATGAAGTGCGCAAGACATAGTTCACAGCTTCCCTGTAGATACGTCTGTTCTTTAGAAAGTACTTGGGGATGAGGGTTTAGGGTAATGGGGATGTTATGGAGCCTGAACGGGGCCAATAATCTTACAACCGTCTAGAACCATGATGTTGGTAACCACCCTTATAAGCCCCATCCTGAACCAAGTTCCCATTCAATTGTACATTCCGTGTTCCATTTGATGCTCCATTTTCCCCCTGAACTCCAAAACCCTACATATATATATATATACAACATTTTATATTTTATATAACAAAAAAACTACAGAAGCCCTTCTCTTTACATGGTTTCTAGGCCCCCCGTAGTAAAGGTTTCGCCACATGGAGGGCACCTCAAACCCCACAGGGCTGACCTACTTGGAGGCCCATGGGACTTAGTAACTACTTATAACTGGGCTTATACTCCGATTTATAATCCCCCTAAATGGGCTTATAGGGGTTAACCCAAAAAGAAATAGGCTTATAAGCCCAGTTATAAGTAGTTACTAAATCCCATGGGCCTCCAAGTAGGGACTCTGGAGGTCCGTTGAGAGGATTCGAGGATTCTATAGGTTAGGGATTAGGGTTTAGGGATTATAGTTTTGTGTTTAGGTTAGGGATTAGGGTTTAGGGTAGGGTTTTGGGTTTAGGGATTAGGCTTAGGGATTAGGGTTAAGGGATTAGGGTTTATGTTTTAGGGTCTAGGGTTTAGGGTAGCTGGGCCCACTTGTTTCCTGTTTTTTGGAGTTGTGTAAGGTAGCGGTAGCATTGGGTATCTGATAGAAATATGGTGGCGTTTAAGGCCTTGCTTCTCAGTTGCCGCGCGCTAGGTCTCCAAGACTGCAAAAACCTACCCAAACCCCAAAAGTAGGTGAAGTTATGGTCCGAAAACCTTTGGAAATTGTCCAGCAGGCCAGTATTCTACGTGCTTTAGGTGCTTCGCACGCTATATTGTAGTACCTCCTCTAGTCTATGTGGATCCCTAGCGTTTTGTATACCCCAAACCCTAAACCCCGGCTACCTTCAGCATGGTCACGCGAGTTATTGTCAAACACACCATGGGCCTACCGGGGTTGGACATGGGGTTCCTTGCTCCAATTCAATATGAGCTATGGTCTAAACTTCTTCGAGTAGGTTTTTTAGGGATTATATAGGGGAGTCTTACAGGGCATTAAGGGGGGATACTAGGAGTTTAGCCAATGGCTCATATGAGTTGAGGCTTTGGGTTTTGGGGTCTAGGTTTGAACGACTCTGGACCCTGAACCCCAAACTCCTTCAGTTGCTCCCCGCTTGGGACCAAGACCCCAAGCCCCAGACCCCTGCAGTTGCTCCCCACTTCAGAGCGACGCAGAATAAACGTAAACAAAAGAAAACAAGTCTTCTCTCCCAAGGCAATGCCATGTACACTAGCTACATCAGTACCACGGTGGTTACTCGAAATCTGCATGACCCTCAGCACCCTAAACGTTGGGAATTATTGCATTACAGCATACTAAAGTCATGCAGGGTTTTCGGCATCAACAGCACCGGCTGAAGCTCGTGCCTTTTCGACCTTTTGGTGACCCATCTGGGGGCTTCTCATACACGCTCTAGGGTCTTGAAGCATGCCTTTTTAGAAAGTCCCCATAGAAGCCTCTGCAGCCCATGGACCCTGAGAAGCACGGATAAACTTGAATCCTTAAACTGTGGACTTCGGACCTTCAGCCAGAGGCCGTACATCCTACGCCCGAAACCCCTAAACTTTACGTAAATCTCCGTATATACATAGAGATCTCTACACATATACGTTTACACATATTCACCACTATTTACTCCCCCCTTAAAGCAGCTACCCTAAGCCCTAAACCCTTAAACCCTAAACCCTAAGCTACACATAGCATGTCAATGCCCAGGCCACCAGATTCAGTGCACGATGTTGCACGATTGTGGCAGGTGCTTGCTATGGGTGCAGGGGGACTTGGTAGGTAGTTTAGGGTTTGTGGTTTCGGAGTAGGTGAGTGATGTTACTCGGGGTTTGGGTGTTTAGGGATTTATGCTCCGTTGCAGACGTCGTCGGGATTACATCGGGTTTATACCGGCGGAATGGAGAAAATGGAAGTTACTCGATTATTTAGGGCATGTGGTTTAGGATAAGGGGGAGGGGGGCCTAGTGAGTAGGTTACTTATGAGGACAGCTGCAATTAGTATGTGGCTTATAGACGTATAGACGTTACGCACACGCTTGCTAAGTCCTCCAGACACTTCAGTCTGGGTTTAGAGTTTGCTTCAAGGGGCGCCGGAGCTCGGGGTTCTGGATCAAGGGCCCTGAACCTAAACCCTAAACCCTAAGCATTCAGAGATTATGCCCCTAGATTGGTGCTACAAGACCCGAATGAATTACTAGAATTGTAGTTGTGTTAGTAAGGGGATGTCGGGAGAAGCTTTCCGCGCACACACACACATGTGTATATGTATACCTAAAGTTTAGGGCTTGATTTGGGGATATTATCTTCGAAGTCTACTTCTTGGGCACTTTCTTTGGCAAACTCTGCATCCCCAAGTAACACAGATCCCAGAGAGAAAACGATACCCCGGATGAGGTTTTAGGGTCTCGGGCCCAATCCCTAAACCAGAAACCCCTAAACTACTAAACCCTAAAGCCCTAAACCCTGAACCCCTAAACTCCAAACCCCTAAACCCTAAGCGCCTTGACCCCAAGCCCAGGACATTTTTGCAGGTTTCCGACCTAATCCCTATAAACTACCCTATAATCCCAATTTCCATGTCATTTTTCATGTTCTTTTTCACATGATGCTTAGAGCTCACATGTCTGGAGTTTTTCCGGTTTGTTGGCATCCTTTAGTTTTCTTTACCCTCAGCTTTGGCATCCCTTCGCCTCATTGTTCAGGGATGATAGTTTGGGATTTGGGGTTTAGGGTCATAGGGATGAGGGCTTAGGAGTTTCGCGTTTAAGGGTTAGAGATTTGGGCATTGGGATTAGGGATTAGGGTTAGAATTTGGGTTTAGCGTTTAAGGCTTAGCGTGAGGGTTTAGGGTTGAGAGATTTTGGTTGTCGGTTTAGGGGTTACAGGACTTGCCCCATTGATGGAGGATCAGATGGAAAAGAAGCCCAAGTCAAGTGGTAACCATGGTGATGTAGGGCTTGAATCCACTCAGCCTGATATTACAGTAACAATTAGTTACTTTACCAAAAAAAACGGGGAAAGTTCAAGTCGATACACAGTACATGTGAAGTTTTGGTAGGTTGTACTACAGGCCCACAATGACGCCTACTCTGACTGTTCCAAATCTGGAGCTCGTTTGCGCTGTAAGACTGATTGCCAGCACACTGGCGCTGGCATAGATTTCGGGCAATCTAAGATTGGCTGCAATCGTCTAGGATAGTTCGAAATGATTTGGTTACAATATGCTTCGTACAGAATAACGGTGCTAGCAAACAGTGTTTTCGTCGTGTATTCTGGTAAACAGTACAACAACATCCGCGCTGATGGACCCTTCTGTTGCCAGTATTGTGCGCACCTTTAGCAGCATCACGCCGAGCTTTTTAGTGCTAGTGCACTGGCGCTCACCCTACTGCTTCTATTTCTCATGCAATTCCCATTTGGCAAGTACTAAAGTTACTAAAGTATCCTGAACCCTTGGGCTCTAAATGAGCTGTAGTCTACATTCCTAGTACGTACCCCTCTTAATATCCCCTATAGCAGTCCCTATTTAATCCCCTATAAAACCCCTTTGAGGAGTCTAGACTATGGCTTAAACCGTGATTGGGCTTCTTAGCCAGAGGTTCCCGGCTGGCCAGGACGCATCGGAGCGTTGTCCTCAGGGGTTTAGGGTTTAGGGTCCAGGGTTTAGGTTTAGGGGAGGGAGATTAGGGTTTAGGGGTTTTAGGGTTTAAGGGTTGAGGGGTTTAGGGTTTAGGGATTGTGCAGCTTGGGGGAACGGGTTGAGCCGTCTCGGGTGTATTCGATTTGGAGATTTAGGCCTTTGTTGTCTTTTGCTTGCAGAAGTGTTGGAATCCGGTGTTGAAGCTTTGTTTCTTTGCAGAGCGCTTTGCATATGTGAGGGGTGTGATTGAGAATGTTTGCTTAAACATGCAATCTCAAGCTACGTACATCAAGGATTCGGTTAATTATGGGGGCCACCAAATTGAAGCCTGCTTCTGCGCTCGGACATAGGGAAGGGTGAGTTTCCGTCTATTGCCGCGCACTACTGCTAAACCTAAACTGTGCGGTGCCAAGCTGGCCGGTGATTCATCTAATTATATCTCCTTTGGGACTTAGCTTGGACCTTAGACCCTTAACCCTTTGGGATTCCCTTATATTCCCATTATAGGTACCTAAGGGTTAACCCTTAGTAGGGGTCCTAAGTGTCATGTAGATATGGGGGCCATACTGATTGAGATGACGGGCTTGGATTCCTTGTACATTTATGGCACTGTAAACAGAACCCAAAGGATTTTTGTACTTGTTCAGGCTTGTTCATGAAATGGCTTGTGCATGCGGAAAGAAGGAGCATTTGTTCTCCAAGCTTTGCTGCTTTGCAAGAGATTGTGTCTGTGTAGGGCAGGACCTATACGCAGTAATCCCATTGACTCCTGCCATGTTGAAACAGGGGCTGGCCCTAGATGAATGTGGTAATAGCATGGCTAGACATTGCTACATATACCCCTCACCATACGGGCACCCAGAAACTGAGAACATTCTCAATCCTAGACCTCATACTCTTCGGACACAATCTCCAAAAATGTTTGCAAAGCCACCCCAGATTTTGGGAAGCCTCCAGCTTGAGGAGAATCCTGGCTTGCAGTTCATCCAACTACCGCAAGGGTAAACATGTAGGTAGCAAAACACTCAGACAATAGCCAGGTAATTCAGAACGACCTTACATTGTCCTTACACACCCTGGACCTTAAAACCCTAAACGCCTGAAACCAAAATGCCTAAATTGTTGTAGGCCAGCGCACATTTGCAGCTATCCCTAAACCCTAAACCCTATCTCTTAGAGCATTGAGTATCAGGTGCAGGTCCACTCACCCTAAACTCTCTACTGTTTACGGTTTAGTGTTTAGGGTTCTCACTTAATTTAGGTTTGCAACAATCAGGGGTCTCTTTTTGTGGCAGTCTGCTAAATCAAGTTTTGTAGCACATGGAGGTCCCTTTTTACAGCCAGCTACGAGTTCTGTACTCCAAAATCTAGACCCTGAGCCTTCAATGATATGGACCCCGAACTCCAAACCCTGCACCCCGCACATTCCTATACCGTGTAAGCCCTACGTTCTGAAAACTGGACACTAAAACCTGGACTCTATTCATGAACTCTAAACTAAACTCTAACTCGACTTTATGTATCCCCTATATAATTAATAAAGTTGCTGAATCAGGTCATCTCAAGCATGACCGACGCTTTCTGTGGTGGCTGCAACCGGCTACGGATTACTGCCAACGGCGCGGGTCTTAGTTGCAAGTTCCTCAAGGGACCTGGGGGTTTTAGGTGAAGGGATTTGAGGGTTTCTCAGAATCATGGGACCCTTTTGGCGGGTGCTTGTAATAAGGAAGGAGCATCGTATATTGGGGTTTATAGTGGGGTTCCCCGATTCCGGGAAACCACATTTTAGGAATTGGATTTCGGGCTCGGGGTTCAGTGCTTTGAGTTTCGCGGTTTGGGGTTCACTGTTGAATGCAACGCTTAAGGGTTTACCGTTGGGGGCGGCGGGGGGGGGGATTCCGGGCTTGAGGGCTTGAGTTTGGGACGTTTACTACTACTTGGAGGGCCTCGGTCCGAGAGCCGGTGTGGGGTTTAGGGTTTAGGGTGTAGGGTTTAGGGTTTAGGGTGTGGGGTTTAGGGTTTAGGGTTCTGAAAGGATCCAGCGGAGTTATAGCTGGATTCAATACAGAAACGACAATGAGATTGACTATGTACCTAGGCCTTTGACCGGAAATCATTAGAATACCCACCTTAAAACCCTGAACCCTTAATCATAACCCTATGCCCCATAGTCTAAAGTACCCTAAACCCGAAACCCTACAAGCCATACACCCGTCCTTGTCACCTCTATGCACTAGCCCCGTGGATACGGGCTACATGGAGGGTCAGGGCGACTTAGCAAGTGGGTGTAGGATTCAGGGTTTCGGGTGGGACAACTCGGGTCACGATCATGGCCTATGGGGGGGGGGGTAAAAGGAACAGATATGGTAGATTCCCAAAATTAGGAAACCCAAAGATAGATCCCAAAACACTATAGTCCTTATTATAGGAACCCCCAAAATGGTACCCTTTATTTTGGGAAACTCCCACATATCCTATCCACTGCAATCTGAATACATCTGGAAAAGACCCTAGAATCCTGTCACCCTGAACATCCCGAAGCCCTAGAATCCTATACCCTTAAAACCCTAGACTTACTCAAAGCCCCTGACCCTCCCCAAATCCCTCAACCCTAAACCCTTAAATCCTAAACCCCTAAACCCAAAGCCTTAAACCCTAAACCCCTTAAAAACCTAAACCCTTAAACCCTAAACCCCTAAACCCTGAACCCCCAAATCTTAAAAACGAAATCCCTACTAAACCCCCAAACCCTAAATCCCCAAACCTTGAACCCTAAACCCTAAAACCCCGAAACCCTCCAAGTACGTGCGCAGGAGAGCTCCGGAACTGCCTCTTCGGCGAGCAAGGCGGGAATACTGCGCCGAAAACCTTTTGGCTTAGGTTTTAGGGTTTAGGGCTTTAGGATTTAGGGTCTAGAATTTATAGGATTTTAGGGTTTAGGAGTTTCAGGATTTTAGGGTTTTAGGCCTTCGGGTTCAGGATTTGGAGGGCTCGTGGGTTTTAGGGTTTGGGTTTGAGCATTTGGGCTTTAGGTGTGCAGGGTAAGACCCAAGCCCGAAACCCTTAAATTCAAAACCTTGAACCTAACCCGAAACCCTAAATTCTAAAACCTATAAATCGGAAATTCAAAACCTTGAACCTAACCCTAAACCATAAATCCTAACACCTAAACCCTAAACCCTAACGTAAACCCGAGGTTGGAGCTTTCTAAGCCACTCCCCTTAAAAAATGAAGCAAACATCCGACCCCTACGAACAGACACCGCACATATAGTACCTTTATACATGAGAGGGATGTTTAGGATTAAGGGTTCAGGGTTTGGGGATTACTCAAGATAAGGGGATGGAGACGGGGTTAGTAGGTGGAGGGGATATGCGTCTTGTTCAGTCTTTTTGGGATTCAGAGGTTTTTCGGATTTATGGCTGACCGGGCTTCGGAGGGATTCGTGCTGAGAAGGTTCTGTGATTTTGGAGTCAGGATTGCGAAGAAGTATTCGAGGGCTGTCACAAGCTTAACACAGCTTTCCAGCCTACTTGCGGGCAGGGGGCTTGGTAAGTATATGTATAGGCTTTAAAAGCTATAGAATAACACTCGCTAGCCCAATCATTCACCTACTTACTAAGTCCCCTCGACCCTCCAAATAGAGATTTTCAAAATCGAACGCTTCTTTAACCTGGGGTCTCTACCGGTAGTGGTTGGGCTAGAGATGGAGCCGTGCAGCCAATAACTTTACCAACTTTACAGGCGTTTGGGGCAAGCTCCTTAAACCCTAAACTAGGCACTCCAGTAGTACCCTTTTACCCTTTATTCTGCGGTCTCCTATTAAAGCTGAACAGTAGGAAAAATGGCAGCTTTTTTGTTCTTGTAAGGTGTTCCTGGGGAACCTAGTAAACCCAAGTTGTCAGGGTTGATGGGGGTGGTTGTCAAAATGATGGTCCCTTTTTGGGTCCCTATTATAATACGGCCCCTAATATTTAGGGTACCCAAGAAGGGACCATAATTTTGACAACCACCCATGGAATAGTGTCAGTTCGGTGTTTCCAGTTCCAAGGACTCTTTGTCCCTGAGCCATGACACCCCAAAGCGAAACCCTAAAGCCTAAACCCTAAAATCCCAAGTCCTAAACCCTAAAACCTTAAGTCCTAAACCCTAAACCCCCTAAACCCTAAACCCTAAACCCTAACACCCTAAACCCTAAACCGCAGCAATTGGATGCTACGTGAGAGTGAGGGGACGAGCCTTTGCTGTGTTCAGTTCAGGTTGCAAACAGTCGGCTACGGTTTCGGATTCTTAGTAATTGGTGTCTAGTATAATTTCCTAGGAATTTGGCTCATAGAGATCATCATCTGTCACAACAGCCCCCTGAAGCCGCAGGGCATGAATCTGAAAAGCCCACACACACGGCCCCTAAACCATCATCCGTACCACCTAAGCCCAAAACCCTAAACCCTAGCGAAGGCATAAAGACCACCAGCCAGGTTGGAACTTGCTTCAAGAAATCCGACACGGCGCTATGGACGAGGAAATCATTGGCACCATTGCCGAAGCTGTACAGAGGCGTCTGAACACGGTTTAGTGTCTAATGCTGAATGACGGTTAATCTGTGCAGAGGGGTGCAAAAGTAAAGCTTTCAGAAATTTGTTCTGGACACCCTATTCGGTTTCGAGGGTGCCAATAGTAAAGTTCTTTGGCTTATTTAGGGGGGATCTGAACGGAAGAGTTCAGTTCATGATTATTCTAACCCCTTCCATTCCCCAACTAAATTTGAGTAGGAGCTAAAGATCCCTCTTCCAATCCTCTTTTTAGCAGGTGCCATAAGATCGCTCAGACCCCGGCCCCAATTCCTTTGGAAGATGTTGTATTATAGAGGGCCCCTTCTTGTTCGGGGGATGGGGCCCACACTAATCAGGATCCAACATTAGGAATTTTGGGTTGTGGGAAATTCTCGCAAAATTCTATATAATCTCCGTGTATTGCTAGGGTCCCTACGGCGCTTTTAAGTTCCGGAGTGGCTAGATGGTTCACAAGATGTTGTTTTGTCCAAGAGCCCGGTTGAATCACTTCATACTGAAATTAAACACCTCCCGGACGTTCAAGAATGAATATATCCCCTATGCGCACATATGTGTATCTATATATATATATATATATATACATATGCATATG
Organism: Symbiodinium pilosum; assembly: GCA_905231905.1. NCBI lineage: Eukaryota > Dinophyceae > Suessiales > Symbiodiniaceae > Symbiodinium > Symbiodinium pilosum. The sequence goes on from CAJNIZ010045412.1 coordinate 43,787, forward strand.
TATATGTGTGTGTACTTCCCCTAAACAGGGGGACCCTAACATACACCCCGAAATGCTATAATTCGTGTCATAGGGACCCCCAATACTCATTTTGGGAAACCCCATATATAACACACTCTCTCATGGGCGATGTTTTTGTTAGAGGTGCGGCTCAGTGTAACCCACTGGTACATTCGCAACACGGCTCAATTCACCCCTAATAATAATCAATGATACCGAAGACACAAAAATTCAAAAAGATAGACATTATATTGTATGATTGGTGTGTTGTGGTTTTCCGTCCACCAGGGTTCCAGCAAAAGTAGAGAAGGCTTCTGTCAGTGGGCTTTGGCAGGCCATAATGGGAATCCTAAACCCTAAACCCTAGACCGCGTGGATTATCCAACTCCAGTGTCCCGGTTTAGGGTTTAGGGTTTAGGGTTAGGGTCTGCAAGTTGGGATCCAGGGTTCATGTTCGTGAGGTCTGGTGGGGAGTTTGAGGTTTATTTAGGCCGCCCGGAATGTCTTTGATGACCCTGAAGCCTACATACTTACTTGTTCTTAGTAGGGAATAACGGAACATACTCCCTGTGCGATCCCTATACCTAATCTATTCCCTCGCTAAGAACCAGTAAGAAGTACAACCCGTTGTGATGTGCACTTGGGAGATCCAGGTAAAGCTTCGGGGTTTAGGCCGCAGAGGTGGCTAAGTCGGATTTTAATTTAGGGTTTAGAGGTTTAGCGTTTAGGGGTTTAGGGTTTAGGGTTCAGGGTTTAGGGTTTAGGGTTTAGGGCTTAGGGTTTAGGGTTTAGGGGTTTAGGGTGATTGATCGATCCTCCTAAGCCTGTGGGTCCACAAGGGTTTAGAGGCTGTGGGCTCGAAAAGGTCGTAGTGCCCTCATGCTGCCACCTTGGGGCTGCCAATGTGTGTAGCTTCCTTTCGGCCCTTCCTCGTCTAACCTTTACCCAAGCCCCAAACCCTAACCTTGGAACCCAACGTACTCCAGGCACCTAAATGATTCTTTGTTAATGTCGTGTTCCTTCCATGATAAAGGTACACGGTACTGGAACTAGACCTGATATTGATAATTTCTTGCCTCCGTAAACCCGAAACCCCAAAACGTAAACCCTAAAACCTTAAAACCC
>CAJNIZ010045413.1:0-29621 GCA_905231905.1 Symbiodinium pilosum
CCTTAACAGCAACCCAGTAACTTGAGCCCTGAATTAGTGAATTAGCACCTCCAGGCGAAGCTCATGCCTGCCCACCTGGAGCCTCAAGGAACAGGGCAAAGGTCGATAAAGGGTTTAGAGTTTAATGTTCAGGTTTTTAGGCTTAGTCAAGGTTGTTTAGGGTCTAGGTCTTCGAGTTTAGGGTACATTAAAAAGTTTCAGTTTCGACGTTAGGGTTAGTCAGGGTTGGTGAGGATGTAGGGCATAGAGTTTAGGGTAAAGAATTTCAGGGGTCGGCGTGGAGGGATTTGAGCTTCAAATTTGGGGGTTCAAGGCTTGTTTCTCCTGCGGTGCAGGGCTGGGAGAAATGGGGGGGTACATGAGTCAACATTTTCCCGCTGCAACGGATATATGAACCCTAAATCTGGTATATGAGTTGACCCTAGGCCCGTCGTCTACCTGTTCTGGTCCAGGTGCTGCTTAAGGTTCAGGGTTTAGAGCTGATTTTGTTCGGTGCTGTCTTACTTTGGTGAGATGATTTTCCACAGTTGTTGGTTGTTGAATGCATGTGAACCCTTCTTCAGAGTCTGCATCAGCTACTGCCCTTGATATTTCATTGGGAAGGCCGGAAAGACGAATCATGAAAATTGCGCAGTTCTTGACGGAAGAAATCCTTCAGTACCAAAAGTTCTCAAACATCGCCAATTTGTTCTGGTTTGTTAAGGGATACCATGGTAATTGTCATGTGCGGCATCCCTTGTTAGGCACATTATAGTACGTGCAAAGACACAGTATAGTACTTCTGGTAGTCACCTTAGCCGCTTCCCCTAGCCACGAACAGTCATAGATGAGGAACATGTTTCGGTATATTATAATTAATGACAACTACAGTCTGTGTTGACTGTTAGTGACAAGAAACGGGTGGTGAAAATCTCAATCTATTTCGGGTAGGGTAAGATATCTTTCCCTAACCATCTCTGAATATCACTGCGAGCCTTACCATCTCTACTATCATTGCGGGAACCTTAAAGCTTCCCTTTCTGCGGTCAAGGGCTCCTTCTGAAGAACCCCGCCCCAAACCCTAAACCCTGAGTATAGGGGGACCCGGACTCTTGGAGATACAAATATTTCCTCACACATGCTCAACAGGGTATGATGGAATGGATCCGCAGAGTAGTGTCCTATAAGGCCTGCCACAGTAGCATCAACGAAACCTAGCAAACCCTTCGGCTTAAACATTTAAGAATCCCAAGCTGCGACGTTTACTCGGATGCGAGGCGTGTTTCTCTCTATTTTGTCTTAAGGCTTCCGTTGCTGGGTTGCTGTCAGGGAACTCAAGCTAAGTAAATGCAATATGGATGTAGATAGTATGGTTTCCGCATCATGGCAACTTACCTGGAGCTTTTCTAAACCCAGACTACAATCCCTATGCAAACCAAGTGTCCATTCCATTGTCCATTTATATTTCCGTTTGATCCTCCCTTCCCTAGCAGCAACCCAGCTCGGGGCCCTAGACCCGACCCTAAACCCTAAACCCTAAACCCTAAACCCTAAAGAGCCTAAAGCCTCGCCTTTGGTCGCTCTTGTCTGTGTGTCTGAAGAATAATGTCGGGCCCTTACTTTGGAGACGCCAATATGAACCCAAACATATTGTAGCATTCTACAGGTCCCCCCAAAGGGACCTCTAATTCTTGCAATCCACATAGGCAAGTATAGTACGCAAGGGAAGCGCTTCCCCTTTTTTTGCAAAAGAAACGCTAATGCTGTTCGAGGCCGTCCCAAAGAAGCCCTGAACCCCGCGCGATAATCTTGGAGCCGCTGTGGGACGGGGTCTCTATACAGAGGATTATAATATACTCGGTCTATATTGGGGCCGCTTATTTAGGGGAACCCCCCATGTGAAGAACTCCAAATTCAGCTGGAAGCCACCTTAAACCCTAGACCCCCCAAACCCTAAACCCTAAATCCCTAAACCGTCAAATCTCAGTTTGAGGCTGATAGTTGTGTTCCGCCGGTGAAGTCGTCACCAGACCTAGCATATCTCGGAGCTTATCATAGGTTAGGGCTTATAAGAGTTAGAGTGTTTAAGGTTTTTTGATTCAATGGTTTAGGGTTCTTGTAATTAAGGTGTAGGATTTAAGGCTTAGGGTCCTCTACTACCTCCAGCCTATTCCCGCGGCCCCGCAGAGGGCCCAAATGAGCACAGCAAATGAGCACAGCATAAACCCTGACATGACGGCTTATTTGGGGTGGGCAATAGGTGGGGGTAGGATTAGAAGCTGGGATTGAGGTTTAGAGTTTATTATCCAAAACACTAAACCCTGTGTCAAGGTAGTTCGGTGCTAGAATAAAGCCCTGGTACCCCCTCTACACCCTTTAAGAAGAAGTTTTGGCATCAACAAGCATAGGGGTCCATACCACCAACCTGATAGCCATGGGCTGGCAGCTCGGTTTCAAGAAGCAGGAGCTTTAAGATTACAACAGCGAGTTTCTCCGTTGACGGTTCATGTTCCCGAAACCCTAACCCCCAAAAACCTTGGCCAAGTTTAGGCCGGGTTTAGGGTCTAGGAGCCTAGGTCTGGAAGATTCACACATGATGGTCATTGCGGCAAAACAGAAAACTGCCCTTTCTCCGGGATACCCTAGGCCCTTTAAGCCCCAAACTCCATCAGCCCTAAATTAAAACCTCAACCCTATAAGCCCTAAACCCTGTGCCCCGTAAGCCCTAAACCCTCAATCCCTAAACTGGCTTTTAGGGCAGCAGAGGCCATTCTCCACATCAGGTCACAAGCCGCAGTGGGGCTGGAAAGGCAGGAGGCAACCATGCAAGGAGGACAGTGCAGGGGTAAAGGCTAAAGGGTTAGACAGAGAAGTACCAACATTACGGCTCTAGATTCCCCAGCGTAATTATGGTATGGCTACCTCAAATAGACCTCAAACATGAGATAGGTATGCTTCTAGATTATCGGGACTGCGTAGGCCAGGATAAGTGCAGAACAAGCCACCCAGACCCTCCTATGTAGTTCCTTTTTGGGTAGCATATTATAATCCCTTAGCCCCAAAACCATAACAAACCCCGAAAGGAACTACATTGGAGCCCTTGGGCAATAGTAAGCCCTAAGTGGGACGCCATGTAATACAAAGCTACAGCAACCGTTGCCGCGTTAGGATGAGGATAGACCCTCTGAATCAGGCGTGTAAGGTTCAAGGCTTTGTAAGGTTTCTCATTCAGGTTTACAGTTTGGGTTTGGGAGGTGTAGGGTTCAGGGTTCAGGGATTGGGGTTTAGGGTTTAGTGTTTGGGGTTCAGGCTTTAGGGTTTAGGGCTGAAGGTCTACGATGTGGAGTCGTCGCGAATTTCCAGTTGAGGTAAGCAAAGCCTCGTGTACTCGATGTAGCAACTGAGATCCTCCAGATCTTTGCAGGCTCAAGCTTAACCCTAAACCCTAAACCCCTAAACCCTAAACCCCTAAGGAAGAAATCCCCATCTCATCTCAAACAGCTAGCATTGTGTTTTAAACCATTTTCAGACATTTGGTGCAGAATATAGGTCCCGAGGTTCGATGAAGGTTCAAACAACGTCTCTTAAGCCGAGACCCTAAAAACTATAACCCCAACATGTATGTATCTAGGGTCAATCTCCCTACAGCAATAGCCCCTGAATATGGAGTTCATAGGGCTTTAGCATCCCTACAACAACCCTTTGTGTTCCCCATTACTGGGTGGGGGATTGATCCAATATGCAGCCTAGAACTCTAAACCCTAAACCCTAAATCCTAAACCCTAATAGCGTCTTGGGCTTCGGGATGATACTAACCCCTGAGCAGTTTATTGGGGGTTGAACCCCAACACCCAGTGACCCCATATCAGCAGGACTGTTCTTGTTATTGCTATTAGCATTCTTGTTATCGCTACTGTTCTTACTATTATGAATATTACTACCCTGAACCCTGAGCCCTACACTCCAAAATCCTAAGCCCTAAACCAGCAAACCCAAAACAGCAGGCTCCACCCCAAGGGGTGATTTCGTGGAGGGTATCCTCCACGATGAAGAGGCTGACGCTGACCTCCAACGCAAATATGCGGTTTAGAGTTTAGGGTTTAGGGCTGCGAAGAGGAAGGCTCTTGGACAAAAAATGGAAACTGCCATAGTATATTGGGAAATATTATGGACTAGGAAATGTAAACTACTATAGTACATTGTGGAAAAAGCGGAGAATAATGGAAAGCTCCAATTTGAAAGTTTAGAGTCTACCCACGAATTGGCTTCATCATGCGAAAAAGTGGAGATCCCAAATGAGTGACCACCATCCTTTGACTTTTTCGCAGGGGGGAGATCGCCTTAGCGACCCAGACTCCACTGTTGATCCTTTGTTTCTTCTGCAATATGGTAGTTTCCGTAAATAGGGGGAATCGAATATGGACCGCAACACGCTTGAATCATTGTTACGGGGGCCCCCTTCGAACCCTAAACCCTGAACCCTAAACCCTAAAGGATGCCCAGCGTTCAGAAACTCCCATATCGACCCTCACCGGAGAGACTCAGACAGGAACCGGGTAATGGGGCTTAGGCTTAGGATGGCTTAGGTTGGGCCCCCACCCACTAGTTAATAGTGACCACAGGAGGTAATGGTGATCATATTCAGGTCCTTACATATTCCTAGTATACCACTATTAGCGGGTGGTGGAAGCCCAACCCAGTCTGACGATATTCTGATATAGGGATTTTACCCCAATGATGGAGACCAAATGCGGACGCACATCGAACATGAACTGGACACTATGGTTGCATAGGGGCAATAAAGGGATTATATAGGGGTAGTAGCCCAAGAACGGAGAATGCAACACAACAGAACATGAAACAGAAACCATCAACAATGGAGAATCCTATGGACAACAAAACGGAACATGACACGAAAACTTGTTTTTATGTATGGCTGATTTCGTTGAGTCTACAGTCTACGGGGGTGTCCATGAGCTGTTCCGACATTTTACCCTGTTTGGCAGCCTCGCTCGGCCACTTCAGCGCCCAGCGCTGGGCAATGGGTGGCAGCAGGATTTTGCGCCTAGCTTCCCGTCGCAAAAGGTTTCGGAATGATGCGGTATGCTTCAGAAGAAAAATTACAGGAAGAAGAACATCGGAACAAACCGTTGTTGTGGCCACGAGTTGCAGCAAGGGCTTTGAGCGTCCAACATACTAACTTTGCATTGTAGAGCAAGCTTTCTGGGAACGTGCAGTTTGGGTTTGGAGCAACATGCTTTGCTCAGCTACCTGGACCTTTCGTTCTACACTCTAAAGCCTTACTCCGAAAGTATGTACCTAGACGGATGACACATCAACGCACTGCCCCAATCTCATTTGGGCCAGGTTGGTTCACATGGAAAAACATTAACTAAGCGGCTCCTACTACTTCAGCCAAGGGGCGCCCAGTTGCCACCCTTTCCCGCAAGGGGATTGAAAGGCCTCCTAAGCAGTTGGCAATTCTGAGGAGTAAATAATTGGATGATTTTTGGCAGTGATTCAGAATTCATATATGTAGAAAGTCCCAAGAATGACAACGCAAGGCTTGCTCCTTTTTATGTAATGTTCAACGCCCAGTCATCAGGCTTCCAGAGCAATGGATGTGCCATGCAGAGTTTAGGGTTTTACGGTTCAAGGCTTTTTGGTTTTGTGGTTTATAAGACAGCCAAGTTGCGGAACCGGTTCTTCCTCTGGCTTTTCGGACGACATTCCCGGCGTAGAGATCGAGCCCCTTAGCTGCAAAACAGGTCAATTGGCCGTTAAAGCTAGAAATCTGCACGTTCGAGGATAATGTCCTACAGTTCGTAAATTTGTAAAGCAAAACATAGCTCAAGACCCTGCACGGCTGTTTTCGGCCCCAACAGTACCCGATGCTCGCCATCAGGACCGGGCAGGCTACAGGGACCATTGTTGCAATCATACAGTAATATAACAAGCCTGGACCCCACTCCTTCTCGCACCGTGGTTTCCCCAATAATCAGGGTTTAGGGTTTAAATAATCCGTTCGTAGTCATCCTTCCAGAGAAGCACATCGCAACGAGATTCACCGCAAGTCATCTCGTTTTTTGTAAAGGACCATCTTGCTTGGAGGGGCCTCCTGAACTTTATCCTTGTCCAACAAGCCCTGAAACCTCAGTCACTAGGGTCTGTGGATAGAATACGCCATTCGCAAAGTGATCTGTGCTCCTTGTATATCTTGACACTTTTTGAAAAGAAATGCCCATAATCATTCTCTACCCAAAACACCATCATCCAGAGGGCAAGTACCCTCAGATAGGACCCCCCAGTTCTTGGAAACATCCATCTGGGCAACTCAAACCCCAAGTCGTAGACCTCAGTGCAAAGTCGCAGGACCCTTTACATTAAGTAGATAGAATATGGCTTTGGGTATATTACAATAAGATCCCCATATACCCCATATTTTATCTACTTACGGGAAGCTATAACCCCGAACTCTCCTCTTTAAACCCTAAACACTACCTGGACCTGAGACGTGCTCAAGACAAAAACAAAGAGGCCATCATTCCACAGACTTTTCGGGGGCTCATTAAGGTGTAGGGTTTAGGGTTGACCCCGCGGCCTGAACCAACCTTGTCAAGGATCCTATCGACTTTCCGCGGTGCTTCTGGTAGTTGCTCACCTGAGAGGAAACTTTGGGAGTGCGTCTTGCTGCTATGGAACTTCGACTCATTTACCATGACGCGTTCCCTTTAGCGGGTTTGGCTTATGTAGGGTGTAGAGTCGAGTTACCAGAATACGGATACGTGGGAAGGAATTTGGTTCTTTTACACCGCAAATTTTGAAGTTCCTGTACAGCAGCCCAGGATTAGGTTTTGTGAGTTACAACGTGATCTTGATGAGGCCTGCTTCTTCGTCGTTTATAGTATCAGGCATCTCCCCAAAGTGGTGCAGGTCAAGGGAAGCATGTAGCCACACGCTGTAAGATCTGAATTATGTAAGTAAGAAGCTCGATATGAACAGAGAAGAGGACAGTGACCCCACAGTGCTTTTGCGGCGTCTCGAACATGGGGTATATACCTTTGGAGAGCCCAAAGTCCCAGATATCTTGTGGGCTGGCAAGCCATGCAAGCAGGAGGCAGCAGTGGAAGTGGACAGACCCACCATCGTTTTTCCAGCATAGCGCCAGAAAGACCGAGGAGCCAGAAAATTCGCGTCTTCCATAATATGCTGCATGTAGTGATGCTTTGGAACAAAGGACCATGTTATGAGGGGATATGAGGTCATATGAGGTTATGGGATTTCATGGGAAGTTGGGGGACCAACGCTGGGTCCTTAAATTTTTCAACACCTTCCTATGAAAAAAGTTGGGGGACCAATGATGGTCCCTCAATTCTCCAACACCTTGCTATGGAAAAATGTTGGGGGACCAATGCTGGGCCCTCAATTTTTCAACACCTTCCTATGAAAAATTGTTACTGTTAGTGGGATCAGCGCTGGTCCCTCAATTTTTTCAAGACCTTCCTATAAGCAGGCAGGAGGGGCCCATTGCTGGTTCCCTTTGCAGCCCCCCACTCACCCACGCTGGTCCCCCTGAATTTTTCTTGTCAGCTGGAACATGCATTCACTGCCTAATGCACCACAACATGCTCACAGTCAACTGCAACATGCATCCACTGGCTACTGCACAACATGTTCACCGTCAGCTGCAACATGCATTCACTGCCTACTGCACCACATGCATTCACTGGCTACTGCTCCACAACATGCACACTGTCAACTGCAAGATGCATTCACTGGATGGAAAAAGCTGTTTTTGCTGGACAGGGCTCTTATCAGCTGCTGCTGGTAGCACTAAGGCATACAAAAAGGCCAGCTCGCAGAGCTCGCCTTTCATTTCGCGCAAAGCAATCCAGCATCTCAGGTCCTGGGCCGTGACTTTCCACCATATCTCCTGCTAACCTTAGCTTCCGATTTATGGTGAAATAAAATAAGTCAGCCAGGCAGCGCACGCACAATCATCAGTCCATGTCGTCATCATCATCATCATCTCCATCAGCAGACGGGCATCTTCAGCATCCGCTTCAGCATTAGTACCCCGCTCTTCCTGGGGTTCCTCGACTGAAGCTTCTGCTTCTACAGCTTCTGTAGTGGTTGCCATGCCTCTAGTAGAATTGATCGCGACGTGAAACTTGCCTGTGCATCCTACACAAACCAGGACCAGTGAAAGGGACCATGTCCACATTCCAGTGTCCCCGAGTCCCGCAGCTGAAACAATGTGCCACCATTAGAAGTTCTTCTATACTGAACCTCCCATTCGCTAAGGAAGCAGATGAGGCAGACGGGGAGTGTGAAATGGAGCCTGTTCCTGTAGTTGGGGGCAGTCAATTCCTCAGCGTAGCCATAAGCGACGCCTTCTGCTATGTCCCTAAACATTTGGTGAGGGCTAGGAGTTCTTCTCAATCTCAAATCCCATGTGACGACAGATTCTAGGTGGTCAGGCTCGTGTCTGAATAGTATAGCACAGGATAGTCATTTAGCCCAGGCTCGGTCCCGCCAGCCGCCGCATCACCTCCAGAAGCAGCAGCACTTCCGGATGCTGCCTGACACCTCCAATAGCAGCTCGCCACTTCCAGACGCTGCTTCCGCACTTCCAGAAGCTGGCAAAGCTTCCACGTCAATGGGTTCCATCTGATCCCAGGCTGCCGCAGCTCGTGCTGAAGTTGCCGCTGCTGCATCGGCACTTCGGATCACATCGGCCGAGGCTTTCGGCTCAGCTGCAGGCCTTTCGGCAGAGGCTTTCGGCTCAGCTGCAGCGCCATCGGCAGAGGCCTTCGGCTCAGCTGCAGGCCCCTCGGCAGAGGCTTTCGGCTCAGGTGCTGGCTCATTTTGCACCAGGAAGCATCTTGATCGGCACATGCTTCATGGGCACTGGAGCCTTCACAGGAGCCTTTGGCGGAGAACAGGAGCTGGGGCCCACTCTTGTTCGTCCCACGACTGGTCATGGCGATGCCAGCCTCCCTCCACTGTCGCCGCAAAGGAGACAGCGATACCATCAAGCCCTTGCTGAGCATCAAAGACAGTGAACACATACGCTGTGACTTGGTCATGGAAAAGACTTGCAACAATGGAGTTTAGCTGTGCCTTATTTGGTTCGTAAACAGCGACAGCTCCTGCCGATGAGAAAGATACAGCGTGTCTCTCGATTTCACTCTTGGTCAAGGTTAAGAGTAGCGCCATTTTCTGGCTACCAGAGAAAACGCATTGTACAGCGCTGGTAAAATGCAACAAGTACACGCATGCTTGGTCATGTATATACTTAGCTTTCTCTTGGGCATCCATTACATCGATAAACTTCATCTTCGGGGTTTACCAATGGGTGGATGGAGATAGAAGCCCAGCGGGCCAAAACCTCAATCGGCAAATCTAAAAAACTAAAGAGGGGTCTAGGTAGATATGAGCTTAGGGTGTACCTGGTGGTAAGACCCAGCGGGTCAATACCACCAGAGTTAAGGTTGGGGCACAAGCTAGAATAAATGAACACTCGCCGTACCAGAGGCAACTTTCAAACGGGCCTACCAGAGCAACTCGCACCTTTGTATGGACTTGGTTACGTTCGGGCAGGAAAGTCCGAGGTTATGGCGCGCTACAAAGCTGTCGCAGGCAACGGCCGCGCCAAGCAGTGCCGCACACTAGTGATTGTTGTGAAATTGACAGCCGTCGCTGGCAAGAAGCCGCGCCTGGTTGTAAGTAGCGGAAAACGTATGTTATGGTGCGACCCCCCGGTGTTGTTATGTAGCAGTGTCAGTCCCGATATTCCACCAACACACAACACTAACTACCAAACGACGCTCCAACTTTGGCGGTTGCCGCCGCCCTGGTTGCTGCAACTCCAGCTTTGGCGGTTGCCACTGCTCTGGTTGCCGCCACTGCAGCTTTGGCGGTTGCCGTTGCCCTGGCTGCCACGACAGCTTTGCTGGTTACCGCCACCCTGGCTGCTAGCATTCCAGTTGCCGGAACTCCAGCTCTGTCGGTTGCCCCCGCCCGGCGGTTGCTGCCGGTGTCCGACCAGTTGCCACTCCAGCTTGAGTAGCCGAGCCAGAGCTCCTTGACCCACTGCTCTGGTGGCCGCTCTGGCGGTAGCTTTCGGAGTAGCCGGGGCCCCTTGACCCAGAGGCAGCGGAGTCCCAGCCGCTTCGCATGCTGTCTGCAAGACCCTGCAGCCACATCTTCAACTCTCGACGTTGGTTGCTGGGTTGCTCCGCGAAGGAACTCGAACTTGTCGAGGTGCTGCTGGAGCTCGTCGAGGAGTCACGGCAGCGCCTTCGCGCCGCCTTTTTCTCCTTCTTTTGCTGGCTTAGGCTTCGAGATGTAGGGTCGAGGGATTTATTGCTCAGGGCTTTGTAGGTTTGATCTGAGGCCAGGGGGTTAGGATGGGTTAGGATTATGGGTTTTGGTTTGGGCTTTAGGGTTCCGTTTTTAGAGTCTAGTTGTAGAGTTTTCGGGGTAGGCTCGCCAGGCTTTCTGTTAACAATTTACAAAGGTATTTAGGTTATAAGATGCTCTTTAAGCCCTAACCATTAAACTTTAAAAAGTTCACATGACAGCCTGCGCTGGTGTTTGAGGATGCAGTTCCCGCCAGAACTTTACACCTAAGCCATATCTAGCCACCTACAGCAACCGTTCAAAGCCTCGTTCGGGAACCTTAAGCTCCACGCCCTTAATCCTGCTAATCCTAAACCCGAACCCCTAAGGCCAAGCTTTACCCCCTGGGCCCTTTGTCCTCCAGAACCCTTGGATCACTATTCCTGAAGCAGTACCCTTGCATTCCCTACTAACCTGACAAAGAATCCCGAAACTACCCTCAAACACCAAACCCTGAATCATAAACCCTAAATCCTGTAGCCTGTACCTTAAATCATAAAGCCTAAAGCCTAAGCACTACAAATTCCCAAATGTTGAACTCTGAACCCTAAACCCAAAACCCTCTAAGGAGGGGTCGAAGCTGTAGCTCGGTAAGCTTCGCGACAACCCTCTCAGCGATGCGCTCTTTGGCCTCAGCAGTTTACTGACTGGGGATTAGTAGGGAATTATGGAGTATGATATTATATATATATATGGATTATATCCCCTTTTTCCGTACTAACCCCAAGCCCTAGACCCCAAACCCTACATCATATTCCCTTATTCCCGACTTTCTCCAAGTAAGGTTCGCTTTGGGGGCCACCGGGGCTCAGCGGCACCCCAAGCCCTAAACCCGTCAGGCGGGGCCCGTTGGAAAGGCTAAGGGCTTGCAGGGGTATAGGGCTTAGGGGTTCAGGGTTTAGGGTTGAGGGGTTCAGTGTTTAGGGGTTCAGGGTTGTGGGGTTTAGGGTTTAGAGTTCAAGGGTTTAGAGTTTAGGGGTTTAAGGTTCAAGGGTTCAGGGTTCAAGGGTTCAGGGTTTAGTGTTTAGGGTCAGGTGAATTTCCATGAGGAATCCCATGTCCATCCTAAGACTTCCCCCGAAGGATCCTAAGTATCTAGATGGGGGATAGTAATCCGAACCATACTACGAATTCCTACTACAGAAACCCTACCTTATACTATATGTAGACATGTACATCGGATTTTGGGGTTTCCTTCAGAATCAGAATGCCCATAATAGCTTGCGTGGACCCAGCGCTCACCCCGGATTACGGGCTCCGTTTGGTTAGATTGTCAAGCATAATCCCCTTTTGGGTCCCTAGTATAATACGGCCCCTAGCATTACCAAAGAGGAACCACTTCCGTGACAACACCCCTTTATGCACTTATGAAGGCACAGGCACTGATCCTATAGGGGCACCCTCAGATGGCTTGAGAAGGATGCTACCTCTTAGCTAGTACCCCGAAAGAGCAACACTACGAAACTTCCAAAACCATGAAACTTGCACGGACGCAACATCATATGAGCCATGGTCGCCATAGTCTCACCTCCTAGTATCCCCCTTGATAAACCCCTATCGTAGTCCCCCATATATATTACCCTACATAACCATATATAACCCCTTCAAGGAGTTCAGATTATGGCTGATATCTGTCAAATCAACAACAAACACGCAAGGCTTTGGCAGCTTGGGTTATAAGGTTTAGTCAACTAGAGCTTTGGGTTTCGAAGCTTTTCCTGCTGCTTGTCAAGATACTCGCAGAACTCGTTTAGGAGGACTGCATTGTACCCTGTCTACTTAAGCACGCTTGTCGAGAGCCCCCCGATGAACCAGCCGGAGCAAAGGGTTGAGGGGTCTAGGATCTAGTCAAAGAAAGGATCTAACCCGAATACTTCATTCATGGGCCCCGCAAACTGTCCGGAAAGATTTGAGTACACCCTGCCACGCCTTCAAACGCAAACCTCTGTACCACGAACCCCTAAGTAGTGCTTGATCACACGAGCCACAGGGTCTGAACCCAACTCTAAACCCTTATATAGGGTAATATAGGGATATATAGGGATAAGGGAAAAGAAAATGGAAACTACTATAGTGTATTGAATATTTGGTATTGAGGTTATAGGACCATGCAAATTGGACAGACCTCCTCAGAAGGACCCTTGGACGGGAATTCCATGGGAATTCAAGGAATTCGCTCTACCTGACCTAAATCTCAAGCCCACAGCACTCGCTCTCCATGGGTCTGGCATCTTCGATATTGGCTGTGATCTCACTGATCTTATGAGGATCCGAAATTGCCTCAGCTCGTATTTATGGTTTCCTTGTTGCTTTTGTGTAATTGTGGAATTGAGGATTGGATCCCTGTAGGATTCGAGCTCCGAACTCTAAACCCCAAACCGCGTCAAGAACCATAGCCTGCCGCCTAGGGCCTGGCCTAAACTCGAAACCCGAGACCAGAAGTCCTAAAGCGTAAGGTTTAAATAAAATCCTAAAACTCAAGGCTCAAGGGTTTAGGGTTTGGGGGCTTTCAAATCCTGAGCCAGAGATTCTTCATCCAAAACTCCGGGACCATCCTGAACCCTTGGCCTTAGACCCTGAATTCTGAGACCTGAATCCTAAGCCTTAAAGTTGAGGGTTGAGGGTTTAAACCCTATGTCTTCTGGGGTGCAGCGAAGTATAGCTCGCTGGCTCTGATTATGTGCGTACTGTTTCTAGTACACCTTCTGCAGCTACAGGTCTCTTGTCAAGGGCAATGATTCTGTTGTAGAAGGGGCGGCTATCAGATTGAGTGTTCAGGCTTCGGGGATTACGGGCTGAGGCATGAAGAGTCCGCCTTAGCCAGCTTGGCCCACCCCTACCCCCACCACCCCACCCCATATACCCTTAAGGGTCCAGTATAATAGCATAATCATATACTTTGGAATCCTTAATTATATCAGCCACGGTTTTTCTAGGTCTTTCGGAGGAGATGATAATTGTCAAGTTTGGACCCTTCGGGTTCCATTCTACCCTACCGTCGTTGTGACAACTTGCGTGCAGATGTAGGACGTTGGATTTGGATCTGGGGTTTACCCAAGGGCTCCAATGTAGTTCCTTTTTGGGTTTGCTATGGCTTTTGCGTAGGGAATTAAAATATACTACCCAAAAAGGAAGTACATAGGAGGGTTTGGGTAGGCTCCCGTCCCGCACACAAAATGATTACACGCTTTGGAGCCCGAAGTCGACTTGCGCACAGGAAACTTGAACATGTTGTGCTGGAGTCCTACTTAAGAGAGATCCCTCAGATAAGGAGGAGCCGTATGGGGAGTATGTAGGGTTGGTTTTGAGAAGCTCCAATCTCTTCTCAGTCAGCTTGTCATCATGGTTGAGCATGTTCCCTCAATCCAGATGCTCGACATCTGGGCGTTTAGGGTTTAGCGATTCAGGATTGGCCTAGGGAAATTCCGACCGTAATGTCTTGCGGCTTCTCAACATAGAAGCACACCCACGGAGACGTAGGGATCCAAGGCATCTAAGGGTCCCTACATCCTCTCCCAAGCTTACACATGAACCGTTCATGGACCGTTTTCGAGGAACTACCGTTTTCCTCACTTGTAACCTGTTTGGGATAGGGGTGTCAAATTTCTTTGTATGACATCACAGGGCTACTATTGTCCATCACCAACTCAAGGCCCCATCGAGTTTTATTCAGGGTTTCACGGGCTTAGAGCCTCCTATGCCTGTTTTGTTTTGGGAGCCCCTAGTAGCGCTATGGAGACAGTGCTTGGCATGGAATAAATTCAATTCCCAATTTAAGGAATTTTTGGAGCTATTCCATATATAAACCACCATGTAGGGTGAGGTCGGGTGAAGTCGCTTTAAACTGATTGTGGACAGTCGATGTATCAGCTACCAAAGTGAAGACTCAACCTGCAAGAATCTTAGTAGTTTGAATCAGCTGATTCCTAAACCCCATCCCCTGAACCCTGAGCCGTAGTACCTCAAACTCAAACCCCTAAAATCGGAACCCTAAACCCTAAACCCCTAAAATCGGACGGCCTCATTCTTGATCGCTTGAGGGAAGCCCACGAGCAGGTTCAGCCTTGGAGTTTTGCGCAGGCATATTGAGCCGGAAATCCTATGAGTTGCGAAGTCGTTTAGCAAACCCTAATGCCATCCATGAGAATAATTAAATTCCTAGTGTAAGAGACAATTAACTTGGGTTTTCGCCATATACTTCGAGCGGCAAGTAAAGCTTTGGGTCTAGGATGTAAGGTTCTGGATCTACGCTGTAGCTTTTAGGAGTCGGGGTAGGTTATGGGATATTGGGTTGAGGGTTTAGTTTCAGATTCAGAACAGGGACGTTTCAGGACGCTTTGGGTCAGGGCGAGCTAGTACAAGGATGTAGTGTTCGGGTTGCAATGATTGAATGCAGGCCTAGTTGGCGCCCCTCCTTCTCCAAGCACTTACCTCTGGTTAGCAAGGCATGAAGGAATGGAGCCTTAAAGTAGTCCCTACATGTTCCCACTGATGTAGTTGTTTCCGCCTTGTGTTCATTCCTTCATTCTCTGCTCACTAGAGTCACTGGAGGTAAGCAAACACGATATTCGCAGCATATAATCCCTGTTCCATTTCATGTTCTAACACCCAAGCCCAGAACCCCAAATGCCTACACCGTAGTCAAACGGGGTTCACACCCGGTTTAAGGTTTAGCCCTTAGCCGAACCCCTCATACTTAGGTGGCCGGCGCGACGTGGTATCTGTGCCGGCCGTGCTCTGTGACCTGTGCAGGTGTGGCTTGGGGTTTTCGGGGTTGGGGCTGGGGTTTAGGGTTCCGGGATGTTCCGGGTTTCAAGCTTAGGCTGCATCAACTTTGAAGCACCGGCACCTGAAGAGACTATCCCTAAGGGTTTAAGGACCCAAATAGTAGGGTTTTTGGGCCCAGATACTATACTAATAATGGTATTTGGGCCCTAAAACCCTATTATTTGGGTCCTTGGACCCTTAGGGTATAGTACCACAATTCTGGGCGGCTGTTGGGTCTTTGTGGGGCATCTCTTCCAGGGAAGCATATGAGCCATAGTCTAAACGCCAAGTATCCTTAATATTTCCATGTAGTTATCCTCTATATAGTCCCCTATATAAACCCCCTTTAAGGAGTTTAGACTAGGGCTCACATAGACATAGCTTGTAACATCGTCATGCCAAGAGAAGTGCGCCACGGAATTATAAAGCTCCTACGTTGTCGGCATGTCCTCCCTTGGTAACCTTTAGAGCCCTAATCTCCCTACAATTATATACCCTATGTGAATTGACACAGGATAATCCCAAGTCACTGGTCACAAAGCAACAGCGGCTATGCTGGGTGGACAAGTACAGACGCGGTAGCAAGCTAGGCAAAGCAACCCCAGAAGCAGAACCTAACCGTGCACCAAAGAAGTAGCACTATCACACGGAAGACCTTTTCCTATGTGGGCGCTACAGCTGGCTGTCTACTGAGTAGCAGCTCTACGCGGTGCTTGGGTAGTAAGATGGCAGCAGATGCAAACATAAGGCTCGGCACAAGGCAAGGTACACATGACAAATCACACCCCCCTCGACGCGAGTCAAGATAGGAGCGGAGTTTAAAAGGTCATGATACCGTAGGCTTCGCCCTGTGTCCCGGAATAGCGTGGAAAGACACCCAGCCAATCTTAGAAGGTCGTATAAGGGGATCCATCGCTATCCGAGAGAGTCTGATGTATGCATGTAAAGGCTGACACGTTCCTATACCTAAGCTTGTCGCCCTGATTACGACATTGGTGAAAAACTTTTCACACGGCAGAGGACACGGCAAAACACGGTGAACACGGACAATACGCGGGTATTTACAATCCTCACTTTCTCAGTTCTACTCGTGGAGGCGGCAAGAGGAATCATCCGGTCAGCCCATGGCTTCACGGAGGCGACCATGGCTCAGCGCACTCGGCACCATGGCGCAGCAGCTCAGCGCGTCGGAGGCGTTCGAGTACGATCTCGTCCATCTCCTCCTTTGCCGCCATCTCCTCGGCCCTTCTTGCTCTTTCCGCCGTCTTTGCCACGTCTTAAACTTAGGATCTCTAGGGGATTTGCAAAAATGCGTCGAATTTTTGGTGATCTTCCGTTCATTTCCCTAGACGAGATTGATCCGGTAATTGAATGGATTGAGCGGCTCATCGAGGACCTCTCCGTCCAGGAAAGAGAGGCAGTCATTCAAATCTGGCGCTATATTATAAAGCGTTTAGGCTCTTGTGGGGTTTAGGGGGGATGACCTCCAGGTCTTGGGGTGGTGTGTAGTGTTAAAAGCTGATGGGTTGCAGCTTGATGGAACCATCCATTGCCTTGACTCCCCTCTCTCATCGGGGGGGAATTCTCAAGACAAGGGAACCCTGAAAACATAGAAGGATGATAGAGACTTTCCTGGGATTGGGCTTAGGGTTTAGGGTTTAAGGTTTAGGATAGATTCATTTTCTGCATTTCTTAGCCACCCAGGTTAACCAAAGCCCAGGGCTCAGGGTTAAGGGTATTAGTGTTGCCTCAATTGTTTGCTCACGCTGTGGCAAAATTCCTGAAAGTTCATTTTGGCAGGCTTTAACCTTAACCCCTACACCTTCCAGCAATCTGGCGACAGCTTTCCTCCTCCGCCGTTACAGGCTGCAAATCCCAGACAAAGACCCTCAAACCTACAAGCTCAATTCCTCCCAAACCCTAAACCCTAAACCCTTAACCCTAAACCCCAACTCCCAAACCCTTAACCCTAAACTTACCTAAACATTCCTACCCCACTCCAAACCCCAGGAGCCGACCTCGAACAGGTTGCACGACTTGTGGTATGAGCTGTCGTGACAATGCGCTGCGATGCTGTACGAATCGTAGTCCAGTTTGGTACGTGCCTGAGCTTCGGAGGGTGCCCTTAAGTAGATAGAATATGGGATATGTGGGGATCTCATTATAGTATACCCAAAGCCATATTCTATCTGCTTCAGGGCGACTACGGGGAATGGTGGGGGATTGAAGTCTGGGCATCCCTTTTGGGGCGGCAAAGAGCTGAGGGTTCAGGGCTGACAGAGTTACTGCCTCTTTTCGCGGGATCCAGGGAAAGATAGCCCACTTAAAAAGACCCAACTCCATCATGAACTTCAATCCAACTGTAAACATGATTCTTCATATGGGGTATATGATGTCCGGTTGATATTTCTTGAAGCAAAGATGCTTGGAAAACGGAAATGGATTTTCGGTGACCTTTGACGAGGTGTTCTTGTTTCTTGGTCCAAGAGCACTGGAACCAGATTCCAGATGATCCAATGATAATATCACTACAAAACTGGTGAGACATTTAATCTTAGGGGGCGGATGCGGGGTCTATCCGTAGGGGAAACGAATTGGTACAAGTTTCTTTCGCGGCATGTCCGTAAACGGCCCGAGTTTTGCAAGACCCGCTTCAACTTCATAAAGTACTGTACATTATCAGCACTATACCTATCTGAACCCCAAAAGATGGCCCGACGCCTTTAAACAAAGCTGGATAAGATGTTGTTCTTCATACCTTTGGGTTCCAGGAAAGGACCGGAACTTGAAGACCTAAACCCTAAACAACCCTAAACCCTAAACCCTAAACTCCGAATCCTACACCCCGAGCCCCAAACCCCCAAATCCCAGATTACTCCACAAGTCAGGAGCTGAGCCCCAAACGTACTCGCGCAACTTCTCAAGCGCCTGGGGCCCCTTGAGGCCGCTCGTCGGCCCCGGGGCCCTGACCTGCGTGTACGCTTTTTTTTGCGAGGCCTCCTTTCGATTTAGGGTTTAGGTGGCTTTAGTGCTGCCTGGACCCTGGACACATCTAAATGGCCTATGTGTCTCCTTTTATCAGCTTTTGGACCGCACTTGTGGTGTAGGTGGGGCTTGAAGTTTGGAGTCTTAGGGTTAGGATTTAGAGTTCTCTTGGGGTTGGTTTGGATTTAGGTTTTGGGCTTATAGGCATGATGACTTGGGGCTTTAGGGTTAAGTTTTGGGGTTGCGGCTCAGGAATTGGGATTTAGGGTTCCCGGGCTTAGGGTCTAGGGTTTGGGGTTGTAGGGCTTAGGATTTATCTGGAATTGGGGTCAAGGTTTGGGGGTTGGGTTAAGGGTTCCGATTTGAGGGTTTAGGGTTAGGATATAGGTAGGATTCGGCTTGGGAGTGTTGGGAAAAGCGGGTGCATCACAGAGACGAGCTTGAAAATGATAGGCAAAGATCATATTCATACTGAAACCTATCATTTGGGCTTAAGCACTTGGCATTAATTATGAGTGACTTTAGGGAATCACCTCAGGAATTGCCTCACGGGCCCGTTTCTAAGAAGTGTCCCACATATTCACCCAAAACAACAAGGTTCTTGTCTTTGTAATGACAGAAAAGACCGTCATTTCTCAGAAGTTCTCACGCCGTTGTCATGGGCAAGGGAAAGTGCAGGGTTGGGGTGGAACAACTTAGACGTGCTCCAGTCTGGGGCTTAAGCGTCCAAGCACTGCAACGCTATCAACACTCGTAATTCCCGAAAACCATCATAAGATCACAATATATCCCCTATTCTCTGCCATATGTGCTCCAAAACTTACGCCCTGAGTGAGAAAAGGTAATGACAGCGGCCTGACGACTCATCCATCGGCCAGTTTGGCCCTCCAAATATGTCTCTCCAAGAAGACTAAGAAGACTAAACAAACTTGCTTGCGACAAATTCTGAAAGTGTGTGAGTTGGTTCATTGCAGTTGTGGTCAAGAGGTTGCTGTGTGTCTAAAGCTTGAAGTCTGGCAGTGTCTGTGTCTAGGGGCCAGACCCGACAACTGGGTCTGAGGTCACGGAGCGGTTTTTGGACCGTGGTCTCTGTCCAGCGCCGGGTCTGAAGCCCCGGGTCCTAAGTAGCTTCGGGGGGGCGGGCAACAACTTTGCGCAAAATCGCCCATTAGCTTTGCTGTGGATATGAACGGCCGACACACGGCCAGACTGTGAGATGAGCCAGCTGCAGATGCACCGAACTGGCGGAGTCAGACATCTTCCATCCTTTATGAATGCCCCTAAATCCTACACCCTACACCTTAAAAGCCTGTTGGGAAACACTGCTATGCTCATGAAAATAACGACGCGAGATCGACAGTCTTGACCATAGTACATATGAGACCAGGTACTTGGACCCTTAGGCATAGACAGCATCCGCATCATCAGCCTGCCACCTTTAACCTTCGAGCAGAAAGCCACTCTAAGGGTTCAAGGACGTAAGTAATAGGGTTTTAGGGCCAAAATACTATAATGTTCATGGCATTTGGGCCCTAAACCCTTAACCCTTAACCCTAAAATCCTATTATTTGGGTCCGTGAACCCTTGGGGCCAGCTATAGCTTTTTTTCAACCCGTAGGATTGGGGTTCAGGGCTCCTACAGCTCAGTACCCGGAATCAGGGCCTTTCAGCCCAAAATACTGCGTATGGGGCAGTTCTTGGGTGTTTAGGAAGTCTAGGAAGTAGGCCGGACAACTACAAAATACATCCATCCAAGGCCCACCCTCAAAAAATCCAAATTCGCCTAGCACAAACCCCCAGCAGGATCACACAAAGCTGTTGTCTGGGATCACGTGGGAGAGTTGTAGAGGTTATTCTGGGTGGCTCCGACATCCAAGAAACTACTACTTGGGGGGGCAAATTCTTAGACCGGCAACCCCGAAGACGAACAGTCTCAAATCAACGTATCTCCCAGCCTGCCCTGAAGCCCAGACGACTTTGTGTTGGTGGTTACACAAAGTAAGGTTACATTCTTCTTCAGAAATCCTGTACCCCCCAAGAGGATATGATCCTGTACCCACTAAGGATGCCACTTTTGCATCTCTAATAAGTCAAACTCCTTTTTTGATCCGCATGTGTGAAACAATGCGCTACACTGCGCGGTCCATGCCTCCCTAACTGCGGCCCACCTGAGCGTTGATGATTTCAGTGGTTTAGGGCTTGTACAGCAGCTAGAGGTCTAGTCCCTATACATAATACTTTCGATGTCGTTATCCATTTGATTCTCAATCGATTATTAGGAGTAATATATCCCCATTTACCCGTATATCTCAGAGATCACGCCTTGTGGAGCTCAGGGCTTAGGGTTTCGGGCGCTCCCATGACTGGAGTTCAACTCGCTGACAGCATGGATTGCAGGCACATTGCCTGCCATCGAAACCGCAAACAAGGTTTAGGACGATCGAGCCTGCCAACAGGGTTTAGGACCTAGTGCAGGTACACCTTGGGCCCCCGGGATAAGGGTTGAGGGTACTTACAACTAACGCTCTTCTTGCCCTACCACCCTGAGACTTCCTGTGGGTAGAGGAAAACTTGCACCTCCTCATTCCCCTATAGCCCCGGAGTTGCAGTGTTGTGGAGGTCTTAAATAGCACCAGATTTCCTCCATCTGAGCTATACTCTAAACTCCCCAAAGGAGGTTATATGGAGATTATATGGGGAAGTATTATAGAAGTTATTAAGGGGCATACTAGGACTTTAGACTGTGGCTCATCTACCGTAGGACTGGAAAACTGTGTCATCCCACAACCTTTGAACTCCAGGCGCTGCAAATGCACTGTTGAGGTAACCTCGCTTCCAAGCAAACGCCGTAGTATCCTCTTGTCTCTTTCCCTAAGGGTCCAAGGACCCAAATAAAAGGGCTTTAGGGCCCAAATGCCATTAATACTAGAGTATATGGGCCAAAAACCCTAGTAGTTGGGTCCTTGGACCCTGTTTGGCTTGAATTAGTATTGTAGATAACACCACGGCTTCGTAATATACATACCTTGCTTCGAAGTTGGCTGTGGGCTTTCGACCTTTCGCTCATAACAACATCTCCTTGATACCGATATTCCTTCGTGACCCTTCTTCCGTGGCAAGTATGGTATTCTACTATATGAAGGTCATGCAGGATGTTGAGTATCGGAAATAACATGGTATGCTCAGGGAACAGGACTAACAGCATCTGCCTTGTCATGGTCATTTCTCTCCAGGAAACAGGTCAAAGGAGCCAACCACCAAAGCCCATGCACCCCAAACCCTGAACCCCAAATCCTATCAGTCCTAAATCCTGCACCAATAAGCTCTAAACCAGGAGCTAGCACAACAGTGCCTGCTCCCAAAAGCACTTTCGAATCCCTTCAAGGACATCCCAGACGGGTGGTCTACATGTCCTAACCCTAAATGGGAGTTTCCCAAAATTAGGGGTACCACTTTGGGGGGTCCCCTAGATAAGGATTATAATATTGTGGGTTCCCCTTGTTTTGGGAAGCTACCAAGCCCTAAACCCTAAACCCCTAAATCCTGAACCATGGGGAATCTGGGTGCACCGCCCGTGCGTCCTCTTTGTGAGGAGGAAGAAGTCAAGTAGGCCAAGCACTTCCTGGCGGTCAGTAAGAGATCTAGGGTTTAGGGTATAGAGTTTAGGGGTTTAGGGGTTTGGGGTTTTGGGTTGAGGGTTCAGGCTATATAGGTTAAAGCCCAAACCTCCAAACCTCGAAACCTTAAACCCCCGAACTCTGAAACAAGTAGACCTAAGGGACCCATTCCCTGGTATAAAGGGACTTTAATGGGAACCCCAAAACAGGCAACCCCAAGAGTGTAGTAGGAATATGATAGGAATATGGATACCGGGGTCCTTATGTTCCTATCTTATTCCGACTATATTCTTGGGGATGCCAGTGTTTGGACTCCCCATTTTACTCTGCTTAAGATTAATGGAAGATGAAGGCCAAGGGCGCGCAGGTTGAGTCTAAGGAGGAGATAAGGGCGCAGGGCTTGGGCCCTAAACCCCAAGCCCTAAAACCTAAGCGCAAGCCCTTGGGTTCAAGCCCAGGGATTAACAGGCCTTTGGCCAACAATCCCTAGCACTAGCCTGAACCTCAAACCGGGTAACCTGGGAGCCAAAATCATAGGAGTACAATTTGCCAGCAGCATAATACGCATCATTTAAGAACAACATTGTTTTTGTTTTTTGCTTTCTTCGGGCTTTTGCATTACAATCCCTGCATGACCCCGCAGAAGCCGGGTATCGATTTCAACTTCCATTTCCCTCTCCACTTCACCGGTAAATCTTACCATTTAAGCATCAACCCTCAAGAAGCCCTAAACTCCAGACCCTAACCCCTCAAAGCCCTAAAGCCCTAAACTACTCTTAAACCCCACAGCCCTACACCCTAAAGCCCTGAGGCCTAAAGCCCTAAACCCCGAAACCCTAAACTCTTAAACACTACAGCCCTAAACCCCAAAGCCCCGAAGCCCAAAACCCTCAACACCCTGAAACCCAGAGCCCTAAAGCCTAAAACCCTAAACCCTGAAATCCTAAACCCTATGAGGCGCCTCAATGCTCTGTCAACTTTTCGTAAATGCAACTTCCGTCCTCCGAGGCTTCCAGTCCACCTCAGTAGACTGTGTTTCTGCTAAGGAACTTAATTTAAGTAACCCTAGTGGGTATATGTAGTAATTAATATGGCTTCCACAATATACTTACTTAAACTAAGCTCCTTAACAGCAACCCAGTAGGTCATCACTACTAACCAAGACCCTCCAATTACCCTCTTTTACGGTTCAGAGTTGAGGGCTTAGGGTAAGCCGGAAAATCCACACAGTGTGACCGTGGAGCCTATAACCCCCATTTGAGAAAACCTGGAGAGTCTACCAGGGTATGCTGACGTGCCCAGTAAGAGGGCAAATGGAGGCCAACATATCTCATGATATCCCGAGATACCTGAAAATTCCGAAAACGTCCCAGGAAAACAAAAACAGGAAGTAGGCTACCTGGTGCTCAACAGAGGGGGAGGGAATGGACCCCTCTCAGAATCCATGACAGTAGTACAAGCAATCCTCGTTCTAATTAAACACCAAGTACTTTCCTTCGTTACACGGTCTTCGAAGAAATCCATCACTCCAACTTTTTGGTGTTTGTCCAAGTAAACCGCACGCCTTCTGTTGCAAATAGCGCGGGGGCGGATCTTCAAACCGTAAGCCCTCGCTACAAACATAGGCCCATCTTTGGATTTGCCTCTGAAGGAGTGGCAAACCCCTCGAAAATGTGTTCAATTGAAAATGGTCAATATAGGTACAATCGTAGGGGATTGTATAGAAGAGGTCGTTGCTTTGGATTCCTCACGTGTACTAAAGGGACGTAGTACACTGCCTTTTGGCAATTAACAGTTTGGCCGGACCCCACCTTGCACCTGATCTTAAATATAGATCCTCTATAGAATTTTGTAATTGCGCCTTTATCTCCGCTATATGCTTCCCGACATTATCCTAGAGAATCGAGCCAAAATTCTCGCAGCATGGCTAAGGGCTATCAACATGGAAGTGGTCTTTGCGGACCCTGAGGGATATGTGAGGATTACAAAGGGGCTAGCTTTAGGAGTCCTTCATGAGGATTTCATAGACGTACCCCGGAAACTAGTTATAACCCTCCAAAATTATGAGGATTGGACTACCACCCCAGCCACCAAAACGTGAAGGAATTCCGGCAGCTGTTCCGCTGTTGTTCCAGCAGCACGGCCAGAGTACAGACAATATGGTTCTGAACATACTTCTCAGCGGAGCCTTAGAGTTTGCTATGCACTTTTGCTGACTGAAGGGGCCTGTATGTTCCCTCATGGAACGGTACGACAAACATTAACCCTAAACCCGAAACCCTAAGCCCCAATTTCTCAGCTCAGGCCAGGGCTTATCGTGATGTTCGTAACAAGCACATAGCCGCTGCCATCGCACTTCTCCTAAGGGTTGAAATGCTTGTCGGGGGCTTAGGAGGGTTTAGGATTTAGACAGTGCTCTGATTATAAAGGCTTGGCTCCGAGGTCGCACAGCCAGGTCTCAGACTTATGACCATAACTAGGTTAAGTAAATAGAATATAGGTTATATGGGGATCTTAGTATGATATACTCAAAGCCGTCTATCTACTTAAGGGGGCCTATACCTCTAGCCTACCTCACTTGCAACTGAGCAATCATCCGGGAAGGCCACCCTGTCTGTACCAGGCCCCACGGGCCAACTTGTCAAGCGCCTAACCAAGTCGTAGCCTCCTGATCTAAGGGACGCTTTGCTTCTAATCCCTCCCTGAACAATGAGCCCTAATCAAAAATCCCAATATATCAAGATGACTTACTCGGGGATTGGAATACCTCGGAGGGAGGGGGATTACAGAGTTCAGGAAGGCTTCATTCGGCGTGCGTGTAACATGTCGTAGCAAAGCGGGTGGCCCTAGCGCCAAGATCAAGGCTCCCAAGCTCCAACTATAAAGGTGCACATTTCTAAAGTGTAGGGTTCTTGTATTGGCTTTAAGGTGACCCAAAAGTCGATGTACACTGTGCGCGCGAGAGATTGCAAGTTCAACAATTCTAGACTTACCACCTGAATCGTGAGTCCACCCATGCCTGCCTATTTCGAACATACATGGGAATGAACTCTGGCTTGATGCAACATGCCCAAGACCCAGACCCAAAGGGCCCACTGGACCTACTAGTATTCCCAAACCCTAACCCCATCCCTAACGCGGAACCCCCAAACAACCTCGCACCATAAACGTAAATTCACCCCAACATCCCAACACACTAAAACCTAAACAACCCTAAACCCACAACCCTTCTCAGACCTGCACCCAAACCCTATAAACCCTAAACAGCCCTAAACCAGCGACCCTAAACAACTTTGAACCCCAAAGCCTAAACAACCCTGAGCCCTGAACCCTAAACAACCTTAAACCCGAGCCCGGAACTCCCAACCATGCCAGGCAACGTCAAAAATGCCAACGCAGCCGTTGCCGTGCTTGAGACACCACTTCCGGGCCTTCGAGGGCTTTGAGCTTGGGTTTCAGGGTTTGGAGTTAAGGGTTTGGGGTTGAATGATTACAGCTTTGAGCGCTTAGGGGCCTGCCCTGCCTACCCCAACTCCTCGATGTAGTAGCGCTTACCTAGACTCCAAGCATCGTGAAGTATAGATGCATCCTCCTTCAGCAGCATAAACTTTGTAAATTCCTCTATACACTAGTACATGCAACCCCAGCATTCCCAGGCAGACATTCTTGTTCACCCAGAACCCTTTTTTCATAGGCGTGTCATGATCCTCGGTGGGTAGGCGGAGAGCTAATTCAACCGAGATTTACCTTTTCGACCTGGGAGCTGCTGATTTGCGCCAATGGTTAGTTGAGCCAAGTAAGATCGTATGGTTCTCATAACATATTATGGTCCCCTCAAAATACTACTCATTTGGGGTTCAGGATTCAGCGTCGCATGGCCGTTCTCAAGCAGTGGTCCTTGAAAAGGCACCAATATAAGACTCTAAAAGCACTCCGGGGCCCAAAAGCGAGAACGCCTACAACACCTGGGTAACAAAGCAACGATGGCTAAGAGGGTCGCCACATTCCGCACCCGGACTAAGAAGCACGCAACCAAGAGACAAATTCAGAGGAGACTCTATAAAGGCTGTGTTTCATTTAACTCCAAGGCAACAGTTGTTTAAACAACAAGAGCATGCCCCCCATCAAACCCTGGAACCTATACTGCTCCAAGACCTGAACTGCCAACACTTCATACCTTCAAATAAACCCTCCCCCAAACTAAGATGAAATCCATTTGGCTCCTTTTCAATCCTTTTCAAGAGGATTGTAGTCCACATAATTCAGCACCCGCTTGGGGAAGTTTAGGTTCCTCAAATCCTTAAGCCTAAACCCTGAACCAAACCCTAAGCCCTAAACCCTAAACTTAAACATTGAACGTACACCCATAACCTCTCCTCAAGGTGCCCGGCCCCAAAATTGACATGGGACTGCGACCTCTTAAACAGTGCTTGTTATGGAGTTCCAAGTTAGCTTGGGGGAGCGTATGTGCCTGGATTTTCTGGCATTATAACTTACTTGGCCAGTTCAACGAAAGCCTTGTCGTGATTGCACTGAAACCCTTTAGGGTTTAGGGTTTAGGGCTTCTTCCTTGCGACCCAAGCATCTGCTGGTAGTCTCCCAGTCCCATTATGGGGTATATCCCAGAGACAGCAGAAGTATATCGTCAGCATTTGTTAGCCTACACCCGAAACCCAAACCCCACCTTTCCAACTCCTAGGCCCGTAAAGCCTCAAGCCTATCCACCACAAACCCAATAGGGTTTAGGATAAGCTTGCCTCTTCAAAGGTGCCAACCGGTTCACTTTCCTTCTGCTTTATGTGCTTCTCCGCGGGCTGGGCGTTCACAGGAAGAGAGGCTAGGGTTCCCTGCCCTGGAACCCTCAGAAAAAATACTTCTCTTGGCCCTTAACCCCAATTAAACCCTGAACCCTAAACCCTAAACCCTGGGCTTAGGGTTTAGGGTTTGGGGTTTTAGGGTTTCGGGCTTAAGCCCGCAACCCACCATCCCTGCAAGCACAGGAAAGCTTCGCGTGATTCGGCCAGGACGCATGGCTTGAAGGCTACCCGCGGTGTGGGAAGTTTGCGATTTCATTCTGAGTTGCTGGGGTTGGTAGGGAGTAATAAGGGAAGATTTTATATAGGGATTGTTAGGGTTTAGGGTTTAGGGTAGGGAAAAAGGGAATACATTATACAGGTATTATACAGGGATTATAACCCTTATTCCTTCCCAAAAGCCAGTAAGCTGAGTGTTGCTAGTTCCAAAGCCTTCGCAGGTGTCTTGTAATGAGCATCGAGGTTTTGCATCCATTTTGTCAAGACAGAGATCCGAAGATCGGAGGGTTTAGGGTTTAGGGTTGACTATCTGACTACCTGGATCAAGTTGGGTATGGTTGTGTTAGCCATTGTTCTCTGTTCTCAGTTTAAGGCATTTAGGATCGAGTTGTAATCAATTTCAGTAGCCCTTAAACCCTAACCTACTTAGTAAGTTCCTCTGACCCTCCAAAGCCTCGGTAAACTGGAGCGGCCTCAGCTCATTCATCCACAAACAATCCGGTTGTACTGATATGAGCTATAGTCGGGTTTAGGGTTTAGGGTGTCATAGTCTTAACTCCTTACAGATTTGTTTCTATAGGGTTTAGGGTTGAGGGTCTAAACTTGAGGGGAGAGTATGTAGGGGTTATTGAGAGGGAACATTGCTTGAAAAAACCTGCATGTCCCTACATTACATACCTTTTAATTCATTGGGAACTACGGTTTTATAGCATTCTAGGGTCGTGCAAGATTTTAAGTATCAACAGTACTGATATACAACGCCCCCCCACCCTAATGTTCAATATGTGCCCCGGCTATATCAAGTCTTTGCCCTAAACCCTAAACCCCAAACTCTAAACCCTTAACCCCTAAACGTAAAGGGATGACTACAGACCCCCTACATATGATCCAGAGGCATTTCGAAAAGCAGCGTCAACCGTGCAGGCCCAAGTCTCTTCTGTGGTGCAGCTTATGACTTACGTGGACCCCCTCCAACCCTGTAATAGTGGTAAGTAGGAATATAAGAGGACCCCAATATCAGCACGATTGGCCCGTATGGTCACTATCACTGGCTGGGGGCTCCAGTCAACTTATGACAGTCATCTTTCTACGACAGCATTGGGGTCTGCCAATTCGCCGCACAAGCTGTAGAGGTCGCCAACTCGATTGGGGCATGAAAGTGGAGTCCTGGTGGTTCATATTCCAGGGCACGTCCTGTTCTAATTACAGGGGACCACCACAGTTTTCAATCTGTTTCTTTTCAGTTTTCTTTTGTTGGCATCATGTGTCACCGAGTTTTAACTTGGTGCGGTTTGACTTCATGATGTTGATGTCCGACGAGGTACCTAGCATTTCCTTGAATGTCACGACTGCTTAGTCTCCACTGCATGTCTCCTGACGATTAGCGTGATGCCTTTGGTCATGGTATACCCCTTTCACCCGCCAAGGTTTAAGACGTCAGGCTGGAAGTGTAAGCCTCAAGGTAGACAAGGTCAATGACATGCGTCTCTCCGTATACCAACCAAGGAAAAAAGAAGCAGCAAGCATGACTTAGGAAGCAGGGGGCACTTGCATTCTCAGCTGGGGAAGAAGGCTTCTTTGCTCGCTTTTTACCAGCATCTAGAGTCCAACCCGTGCCAGGACCCGGATCCATGCTTCAGCTGCGCCTCGTTGAATTCGCGAGACAAGCTGTGGAGGTTGCCAGCTCGGCTTCGCAAGGTGGAGCGAGTTCTGCAGAGCAGCAAGCTGAGACGAAGTTTGAAAGTCACGAGGGTGTCGATGCAGGAGAGTTGTTCTTTGCAGGATGTATCCGATCAGTCTGCCTCTAAAGAGTAGCTGAAAGAGGATGGAAATCCTGACAGAACCAGAAACTTCGCTTGCCGCCAGCGCCACCAGCCGCCAGGCTCAGCCACATCTGTGGCGCCCTATGCGCACCATCTAAGATTACATAATGAAGCAATTGCTGCCGGTGCTGCTATGCCTGGCTTGCCATATAGGCACCTCACACAAGTTCAAGGGCGACCCCACCAGTGATCAGGAGTGGACTGATCTGGACATCGCTTCGGAAGGGCCTGACCCGATCAAAGAGTATGGGCCGCATGCAGACTTATCGATGGCCTTGTCTCTGGTTCTGACCAACCTCTCCAACTACTCCGGCTTGATCAACTCTAGAGACAGACCCCACAACGCGAACCTCACTTATTACTTTGGTGTGGATCCTCATCAGGACCTCTTGATGCCTATGACAAGGTCCAGGGGTTCTTTGAGGTCCTTCACGAGGTGCTGGGTGAGAACGCCTCACGCTACTGCCCATTCCATGCAGAGATATACATCCCGAGTTGCATTGATATTGCCGTGTGCCTGGTCTCTCGTGACGTTCCCAAATACATGCCAGCGGAAGCCTATGCTTCTATTCTGGAGCAGGTGAGGCGCTTCGACACGATCGTCTGGGAAGCCATCAAGTATGGTCTCGGATCGGAGGACCCAACCGAGATCGGTGCAGACTTTGACATTCCGAGAGAGTTCGTGTGCGACGAGAACGATCATTCCAATGATCATTCTGCCTCTTTGCTCCAGAGCGACGTGTCGCAGACCTCGACGGTGTCTTGGCCATGCACCATGCCACCCGCTCCACACACCAAATCCTGGCGGAGCACACTGCGAACGCGTCATTGGATCACACGGTAAATCGCCTGGAGGAAGCTTGGCATCCAGTCTGCAACGTGCTTGGCTGCGACCACACCAACTTTCTGGACATCCACCTGGCGTCGCACCGTCACTCCATGGCGCTGATGCAGGGATCTTCGACCTCCCAGCTGCACGCTCATATCAAGAGCCGTCAGAAGCTCCATGTCGA